>JAOWBU010000686.1:0-25000 GCA_026212405.1 Petrea volubilis
ATGAATTTGTGAAGCAGCTGGTTAAATTTTGCGTTGGGCGCTCAACACCTTTGACCAAAAATGAGGCAAACATAATTGGTGCCTCAATAGAGGTCGTTAATCAAAATTGCAAGGTTAATTTCAGCCTCCACGATGCCTTGTCCTGGTTCAAGCGTTTACAGAGGCGGTGGAAGGCATTCGGATTTGCCATTAATGTGCAAGACGTACGTTACGACCCAGTTCGCAACACCATTCGATGCAACGCCACATTATGGGACTATATATACATGGTAGGCCACCTGTTTATATATGGGAATTTTTTTTAAATTGTTGAGATGGTTCATTGTGTTGTGGTACAATTAGGATACATATTTTGATTTTAACTTGCAGATTCTTTCTTGAGAAATTTTAACCATATGCAAACTGGTGTCTGGACCCTTAACAATTATTACACAAATGTTGAGTGTGTCGCCTTGAGAATATATCTTCGTTGTGCCACAACTTCATTTAGTTCAACTAATTTGTTGATATTTTTTACAGTGACATCGCATTGCGGAGGCATACATGATTTGTGGAGAGCCGAAATGGGCGGGGTTGCAAACAATATTCGGACCTTACATTGCAACCGACGTCTCTGAGTATCTAGACATAATCCAAATTTCAGATGACTCGGTTGAGGTTGTCGACCGTAATAAATATGCTACAAGGTCAACCCCGTTGGGGGATACAAGTAACTCATCCAGACATAACGAAAAACAATCTATTGGAAACTCTTTTTGGGATTCTTTGGAACCTATAGGCCATTTAAGTGGTTGTGACTCTGTTTCGCGTGCGCGATGCGGTCATCAACCCAATTATGGTCCTATTCATCCCTCTGCTTTTGATGTGCCTACTTCAGAGGATAATGTTGAACCTAATGATAAGCATGATCCAATAGGATCACAAGCCTCGTCATCAGCTCCTCTACCAAAAAGTGGTTGATTTGTCATAGCACATGACATCTACGAAGGTGCATTGTTTTAGTTCTACTGTGTCGTGGTATTATGTGTTTGTTGTTACTGTTTAGGTCACTTAATAAGTGTGGGTATGATTTGAGGCGTGGTTTACCAACAAGGCGCATTTGTGCGCTACTGTATGTTGAATGCGACGTACTTCGGATCTCCACACAATGTGTTTATGTGTGTTTCGTAATGTACGAACTGGTATTGTAAACTAACTTGTCATCTATCTTCAAACTCTTCAAAGCGCTAAAATTGTAAGAATAGACAAGTAAGGTTAATCTTACAGCATTTTGATTGACGATGAAGTGCAAATGTGACAACAAGATATACAAACTTCCATAAACCTAAACAAGCAGGTAGACATCACTTGCGTTCCAAAAAAAAAAAACTCCATCAAAGTTGCTAACAGTGTCACCCGTCTAGGGTGATTATTCAAGGCACCAAAGTACCAAATATCTCCTTCAATTCATCCCAACACGGCTTTGCAGCACAATAGTAGTATAACGCCAGTAGCTTAACCTGGCAGGACGATATCAGATACAACAACGCAAATTAGAAGCCAAAATATAAGATTATTTTGTTAAGTATCATAAATTGAACGACAATGAACTACTAAACTCTTAAATGTTAGCGTTAATGAGTCATAAAAAATTAGGCGAACAAAAAACGACATCCCAAATTGACATCCAGGTTTCCTCGCTAGCAAGCACTCGTTTGGTCCTCACATTGAATTCTACGTCTGGCCGCGCGATCAACCACTTGAAAATATTAAAACGAAGTCTAAGTAGTTCCATTCGGACCATGTAGAAATCTGGCATATGTGCCCATCCGTGTGCATCATTCATTTCTTTTCCACTGTCACGTACTACCATGGGGAGGATACCATCATTGTGACGAAATCCCTCCGAAGCGTATTCTCCTAGGATAGATACGAAAGTATAATCGAATTCGTCAATCCAAGTTTAGTTATAAAAAAGACGCGAGCCTTGCATCACAAGAGCTAATTCACTCGCAGTAGACATCCCAGTTGCTCCCATACTAGAATATAGTTTTTAATAGATGTTTTTCCAACAAGCTGATTTTCCAGCTATTAGACAAGTAGCGCTTTAATACTAGTTTTTTTGAAAAAGTAGTCAGTATATGTTTGTTGGTTTTTGGGGCCACACTCGACTACGACCCTTAACGTGAAAAGATAATTGCATGCGTAAAATACCTGGAATGGATGAGATTAGGCTGGGATTTCTGCACGTATCCAACAAGATATATTTCCATTTGCATTTTGTCGCTTAGCACGATTCTTTTTTCTTTTATTTTTTTGTTCTGATTTAATCCAAAACAACAAAGCACCTGCTGTTGTGATTTCACAAATCTTCTAACTAGCACATATCACGGAGGACTGAAGAAGGGCCCCCACGATTAGCAATTGCATAAATGCCATGCATGCATACGAAGCCCGAAACAACACTATTCAGCTGATTGAAGGTCAAAGCAGTCTTCACGGGAGGGTTGTGCAACAGTAAGTGGGTTACGGATGATTGCCAGGGTTCTTTAGCCTACGTTGTAGCTGCCACTGTCCTGTTAAAACAGAGATAAGCAAGGGTGGACATAGCCTTTTGTAGGTTGTCATCCGGTCACGCGTGCTTCATCAATTTTTTCACTCTCGGGCACCACAAAAGATTGACCACCTCCCCATAGATTATTCACAATTTACTTTCTTTCTAATAATAAGTAATGACACAGACTACGAAACATTGTGATTTATGGTTTCCCAAACAGCCTAGCCAACCAAACTTTTTATTTCAATCTAGATAGCGATGTTTTGTGAGAAAATATTGTTACCAAATATGGGTTACCTATTTACTATTACACGAGGGCATATATTAGTGAGCAATAGATACAAACTCAAATGGAATTTTTGTGTTTTCCAAACGCGATTTCAGTGTCGCGTGATTTTGGTTTAAAATCGTAAAACCATAAAATGAAGCAAGCATGACGTCACCATCAACAAGCTTTTAACTGAGGCTAAAAAAGTCATTCTCATCAAATATCCCAACATGATCTTACTCAGTCACATGAACCAAACCCCAACTACAAACAATACATATAGCACGTGATTGCTTCATCCGTCAAACCGAACAACTGTCACCAGACAATTTAAATTCGGTTAATCTTTACCAACTGCAAAAGCTACAATTAACTCATCAAACGAACCAAATGAGTCCTAATGATCCATTACTGAATCCAGAAATCTGAAGTTGTCATTTTGGGCCCATAAAATTAAATAACACTAATCTTAAACATAATACAGACCCATACAGTTATTGTAACTTTGTAATACCCATACCCAAATAATAATCCACTAAATAGATAACATGGGCCTAAGTGTAGTCGGATATTCAATAATGTTTAGTGTCGATCTTAATAAAATTCATGAAAAAAAATGATCTTATTAGATTCAATTAAAGTTGTGAATGAGTCAAGCTCGACCAAATTTAATCAAGCTCGAACTCGCATAAGAATGATAAAGCTCGAGCTCAGCTCATCGGCTTCATTCAAAATTTGAGCTTAAGCCTGAGTTTGAGCAGCTTGAGCTCATTTTTATTCATATGTTTATTTTTTTATTTTTTTAAATAAAACCTATTAACGATAAATTATATATATTTGATTCTTGAACTAAATCATATTGTAATCATTTTAACAGATATTTTTATAGTTATAACAAATTTTAAGAAGGGTAAAAAACACTTTGCCTCTTGAACTTTGTTTGTTTTTGCACTTTCTTGTATGATTTTTTTTTTTTTGGTTAGACTTTGATATATTTGATTTTTTTTGTGTTATCCACTAGAACTTATTTTCGACCCCAAAAACTCATCGAAAATTGGATAAACAACTATTTATTTGATGCTAATATTGATCTACAGATTTGCAGGGATTGTTTAGTGGAGTTGCATATTCACTATTGTCCATTTTTGATGAGTTTTTGAGTTTGAAATAAATTCTAGTGAATCATATGTAAAAATTGAACAGTCCATACAACAAAATATAACAATAGATATATATATATATATGTGTGTGTGTGTGTGTGTGCACGCGCACGTGTGTGCAAAAACAAATATAATTGGGGGTGAGGTTACATGCTCAAAAAATTAAGAAACATGTGTTTGGATTTGGTGAGGTTTTTAGGTTGGCATATATTCATTATGAATCTGGCATGTGGAGCTTTGTAATTAATGCTTCATGGAAATTCAATTAGCAAGTGGTCCTAAATTCACATTGACTCATCTTTCGACTTTCATTATTTATCTAAAATCCCACAAAGACACTTGTATGGTCCAAGCTACTCCATGGGATTGCCCAAAACTTTGATTTTTTGTTTTGGCCTAGTTAGAGTCTAAATTACGTTACCAATTTCTGTCGAAAAAGGGCAAATATATTTATAACATTATATTATAATTTAAAAAATGTTATTCTAATTTATTTTTTTTTTAAATTAGATTTTGTAAAAATTTAAATTCCCCACCAACGTTAAAATTTCTAACTTGACGTTGGGATCATAATATTATATATTTGTTTATCACGTCCATAATAGTTTAATTCACTCGTGCATTGGTGCCCCTATACAATGAGAAACGAATATAAAAAACATATATTACTATGTAATTTTTAGAAAATGCATTGGTAAATTTTCTAAACCCACCCTTTTTCGCCATATAATGAACAAGCAAATATTCATTAAAAATATATATATATATTAGCATCAAATCCACATGAACTTTTCTTCTTCTTCTTCTTTTTCGCCTAATTTTATTAACATTAATACCTTCTTGTTAAAAGAAAATAAAAATAAAGCAGCAACAATCAAAGAATTTACACTAGCTTCACTCAAGCACCACCCCCAAATGTGTAATTACGATAATCAGCAACAAGTGAAAAGTCAGGTCGAGATACGCGGTACAACTTTTTCAAGCAAAGAGTACCTAACCGCCACAGAATGTTCATTTCGCAGCTCGCTCGGGTGAGATTTTTTATCTTGCTACCAAGAGACAACAGGGCTTGTGCTTTACTCCACAGATTTGCTTTTCCTTGATTTGAAACAGCTCCAGCAACCACTTAGCAACCCATTTCTTTTCCTGTATTGCAAACCAAAATCGCAATATTTCTAATTAGCTCTCATCAACTCCTTCAAGTGCAGGATTTGGGAAAAAAAAAACAAGAAAAATATAATTTTGCACTAAGCAAATATTGTAGTCACACTCAAATTCTTGATTGGATCGTTATTTGCTCAGGTGATGTACCTTAATCAAACAAAGAATATGAACAAAATATTAGCTCTGATTTGACCGAACCCGTTCGAATTAGAATCCGACTACACCAAACCTTTCTTTGTGGACTACTGTTCAAAATAGTTCTCAAGATTCAAGACAACGCTTTTCATGGTCTAATTATGCCTTCGATAAATTTCACGAGAACTCAAAGCCCTGATCAAAATTTTCAGAATTTGCTAACTCTTTCGGACGAAAATGCTCGAAAACACATCAGTTTAGATCTTGCGTTTATGAAATGAAACAGGAGACGAAACACAATATGAAATACCGATTTAGAATGCAAATTAAAAACACGGACATACCCGCCGGCGCTACGGCTGCTGCCGTTACTGTTAACGCCGCTGCTTCCGCTGCTGCCGCTACTGCCGGCGCTGCTGCCGCTTATTCTGCTGCTATCACTGTCACTCGACCCTGTAAATCTCTTCTTCCACCAATCCTTTTCACCAGCGCCGCCTCCGCCCTTTAGCCCCTCCGGCCGTGGAGAAACCTTCCCACTAGCACTGAAATCCCTCTTCTTCCTCGACTTAAAAGAAAACGGGAACGCCATATTCAGAAACAATCCCCTGTTCTTAAAGCTCTCTTGCCTCTTCACCTTCGCCCTCTGATGCAACCCCTGATTTCTATTATTCACCGACACTAATCTATGCTCTGTTTCTAGCGGGCCCGTAACAGTTTTTTCCACTCTCTGGTGGCTCTCTACGAGATCCTTCAACGTGAGCTCGTACGACGATTCGGGCATGTTCTTCACCATCTCCATCAGCTCCCACTGCCCTTTGGCGATGGCCTGTGCCCGTGAATCCGGCGACAACGAGCGATGGTGGTTGCGACGACCCAGGAGGGGTTGCGACGGGCTTTTCGGCGGGCTCGGGCTGCTCTTCCATAGAGGCGGCGAGCTTTCGCCGGAGTGATCGTCGCTTGTCATGGCTTCTTGGTTATGAAAATTAGGCCTAAATTCAACTATCCCTTCATTGTACCAATTGGTGTAACTTGTCTCGTAGCTTTGTGCTGGTTTCCTGTTGTTGTCGATGAAACCTGGGGCTGGACCGGACATGATGTGTTTGATGAAAGTCCCGAGAGAAAAAAAATGAGAGGCTCTGTGTATAATGTATCGTCACTTTCTTTTTAATGACAATAAAGTGTTCAAATTTTCAGTTGTGGTGGTTCGAATTGTGTGTGTGTGTGTGTGTGTGTTGTTAATGTGCGGGGAAAAAAGTCAAGGATTTCTAGATGGGTGGGCATGTCTTTTCTCCACCATTTTTTCCCTCTTATTTATTCTTTATCTTTCGTTGTCAACCTTTTTGTAAAATGCTAGCCGTCTTTATGAGCCACATTTTTTATTTTATTTTATTTATTCTTTTATTGTATATTTTAATTTGTATACATTCATAATAATACACAGCTCGCATTGAAATTTCAATACTCCCACCTTAATTATCCAAGTTTGAATCTCACTGAGAATGTAACATTCGCCAACTATTTAGAGTATTGTGGGATGATGATGGCAGCTCATAATGCCTAATTTGGTGAGTAATAGGGTTTAATTCACTTCTCATTAGTATGCTGGTGGATTTAAGTGTGAACGAATTTTGGCGAAATGAACATTCCATGACAACTAAATTCCCTTAATTAGTTGAGGAAGTCACATTGATCTCCTAATTTGATCTTTAATTTATTTATAAAAAAAATATCAATTAAGATAGAAGATTTGAGTAATTATATTTCTGATGAGGTACATTACAATTCAAATTGTTTAATCAATCATATAAATCATAGACAACTATTATACAATAGAATAACACACTAGCATGTAATAAAATAAAATCCACATATGTAAAAATCCAACTCGTGACTTTTTTAGTGATGGGGCCTCTCCCTCGCCACTAAAGTAAGAGATGCTTGACAAGTAATTGTATTCCTGAGATCTTGATTTTTGTTAATCTTGTTATGACCTTTTATTAATATTTAGTGCTTAATCAAAGTTATTCTATATAGTGATGAAATTAGGGCAAGTGGTTAAGTAGTTGTTCAAAAAATCGACTCCTACTAATTAGGTATTAATGTAGCAAATCAGCCTAAAAATACTACGTTTATTAATGAGGGATCAAGTTACGAGTAAAAAAGATACACTAATCAAAGAAATGTTATTAAGTCTAGGATTTTGTGAAATAAATACTTGGTTGTTAAGCTTCTCCTCCCCCACCCCCCCCCCCACCCCCGCCCCCCCACCCTCCCGGTTTGATTAAATCATTAAAATTTAAATTGAATTAAAATATAAGACAAAAAGAATAAAGTAGAGTGTATATTTTACTACATTCGAGCAATATTACTAAACATGCTTTAATAATTGCTAATGGATGAGAAGCTCATCATCAAAAGATATGATTAATTCTCCGTACTGTTTAATTTTTAAAATGAAATGCTTATAAGCAATGATAATGGAGTGTATTTTATTCATCAATGTATCGCGATTATTATGAAAATGACTTGAACCAAGTGAGTTAAACATAATAATTAATATCCATCATATGCAACTTAATGATTATCAGTTGAAATTTTTTGAATTTGATGGCCAAGACTCCATGAGAACTTGATTATACTTCAATTTTACTATTCTAATTCCCATCTAATTACATTAAGAAAAAGTATATATATATTTACGTGTATATATTGACTCTTATCATTTTATCTCAATTAAAATCTTATGATAGGCACAATAACCATATATTTTTTTTTTGTGTGGATCAAATATGGCTTTTAATATATATATATATATATATATATTGAAAAGTACTTACAGATTGAAACTTATTTTGTTGAGAACGAAAATATGACGGGTATTCAGCATTTTATTATTAGTTTTCTATTTTATTCATTAAAATCGTATTTTCCCCCTATATATAAGTATTAAAATCTTAAATTTGAACATTAGCATAAACGTGTCCAATTACCAATTATCAATTGATCTTGCGAGACAAAACGTTTGATCTCTTACACAACTTTCAAGGTTCGAATCCTGAAGTTGTCAATGGAGCAATTAGGTTGTGATGGACGTCGCCCCCATAATGAATATATGTAGTGATCAAATCCAAATTAATCGGCCAATGAATCAAAATTGAATGAGTAAGACTAAATTAATAATAATAAACAAATATGCGTGTCCAAATTATACCCATCAATTGTCGTTACAAACTTATTTTCCAATACTTTATATGATAATAGTTATGATAACGGAGGCTAAAGCAATCGAATTTAATGCAAAAGGCTTCAATCCATATATCCTATATAAAAAATATATATATCTTAACATCATCAATTATCAAAGAAAATGACCGCCAAATGAAATCAACTAATTTCATCAACACAAAACATCGAAACTCTTGGAACATTAATAGCATAGTGCGAGACTTGGACTTTGAAATCATATCGAGAAGCTGATTAATTCCATCATTTTGAACAATACATCGCAAAATAACAACCTTGGAATCCGATTTGATCATGAATTTAGTCCGTGCCTGTTAATATCGAATATTAAATGGTCACTAATCAAATGATAAAAAAAAATTAAAAAATAACGGTTGAAACATTGAGAGAGAAAGCATTAAAACTAATTTTGTACAACTATGCGTAAAATTATACATTTATAGATTCACAATTTCTAATGTCTGAAAGTAAATAATTAACCATGTACTCGCAGTATAAATTCAATTTTCATAAATATTATGCAAAAATAAGAAAATAAAGGACATTTTCTACAAGTTCTATTGAAGCATTTTGAAAATTTAAGAATGTACGTTTGTGGGGTACTTTGGATTTGAGCGAAAGATTTCGAAGAAAATTTTCATGGCTCCATAATTCATATTATTCTTAATTTCAAATATATGGCAAATACTCTAAAATTGTCAACTTTATTGGAATATGAAGTCTTTTTCTATTTTAATTGTCATTTATCAAATTGTTATAATTATAGCAACACTTCTAATTGTATTAATAATTGTTATAGTTGCTGATTATAAATGTTATTGATCAAAGTAAATCTTTTCTTTTTTAATTTGGAAAAAAGTATTTAAGACATTGTTTTTTTCGTTACATGTAGCCATTTAGAGTATACGAGATTTGTACTTTGCCTTTTCAATTCATTTTTTTGCTAAAAAAGTTATTGGACCGTCTCACCGAGAAAAAAACTTTCCCACTTCACTATTATATTGATCATCATGCCACATCAAACGAAAGTTCTTAAACAATTTCAAATGTTAGCAATTGACAATTTTCTATCAGTTAATTTTATTTTTGATATCGCTAAGTGCTCGTTGCAATAATTTTTTAATGACTAATTTGGTTGAAAAATAAATTTGGAAGGGTGAAACGTAAAACTTATATACTTTGTATGATAAAATATAATAAAAAAAATTAATCATCAAAGCGTAAAATATGTTATATAATTTGGAATGCTAAGTGTCTTTGTCCCTTTGTTTTTTGAGTTGAGAGTTGTTAGATTCATCGAACTCGTTTATTGAAGATAAAAACACCAAAATCTTTGCTTTCATACGTTGGAGTCAATCAAATCACGAGATAGTCAGCCTTGTATTACCTCATCGATTATGCCAAACACACGTGTGTGCTTTCATATTTGTTCCTTGATTAGCAATCTTGTCCACAATAATAGAAATATAATGCTATAGGAGAAAATTCCAAAAAAAAAAAAAAATCCGCCAATTTAAAGGAAAAAAAAGTTTAAAAAACAGCTGCGAATGAAATGTCATATACATATTTGATTTTTCTAGAACATTTACAAATTAAAATAAGTTGTGGTCAATTTTAAGATAATGATTATTTATATTTTATTGATTTACTTGTCGGCTATTAGTGATTGTTTAGTTTACCTTAATTCGGTGGCAATGTTTGAAATAATATATATATATATATATATATATATATATCAACTATCTAGTTCTTATTTACTGATTGATTAATGTGGATTGAATACTGCAGGGACAATCCTCCCAATTTAGGTGGTCCGTTTACAATTTCAAAATTTGAATTTTAGACATTGATTAAGAAATATAACAAATCATTTCACTAGATTAACTAGTAGTTGATATGTTTGAAATAATATTGTCAAGGGGAAGAATATAAGTTTTTTTTTTTAAAAAAATATCCTAAAAGTTTGAGACGAGAGAATTTAGATAAAAGATACTATTGAATGCAGGACTTTTCAAGAATAGTAAAAGAAAAAAACTTTAATCGTCTTAAATAGAAGTTATGACATGATGGGCGGATTGGAGATTTTTTATATAAGTTGGGAGGTTTTACGATTATACTATATTTTGTATTTTCATATTATTTATTTAAATGCATCATAAATGTGGTGCAACCTAATTCATTTAATGCATATGTGTCGTTTAAATTTAGTATATAAAAAGAAAAAAATCAAATCGTTTATTAGATCTAATGGAATTTATAAATTTAGCTCCATTATATATTATTATTATTATTATTACAAAAAAAAAATAGAAGAGTGATTTTCAAATGAAGGATTTAGATTAATTGAAATTAAATCTGACAGTGCGGCTCATAACGTAAGAGAGAAATTGAAGTTTATAAATTTTTCAAGTTCTTAAATTCTTTTTAGTGTGGAATAAGAATATAATATTATTAATATCCTATTGGGTGATCAATTTTAGGGTCAATGAAATTCTTGAAAAAGATAGCTCAAAATGATAGTTTAATATTTAAATTTCACTGCATGATTGTTATTGTTTCACAATTTGCAAGAAAATATAATTATATTGCAGTATAATTATATATATATATATATATATATATAGAGAGAGAGAGAGAGAGAGAGAGAAGACGGGCCGAAAATTTGCTGCTTGGACAGGCAAAAAAGCAAGATAGTTTCATAATTGAAGCTCAATTATTTAACTTGTATGTCAAACGCTGAAAGTGATAGATCTTTTTTGTCCCTTCCCAGGCACGGTTCAAAGTTATTTAATAAAAACACGATATAATAGACCTTACCAATACATCAAATTATGTTAGGTGCCTGAAAACAGGGCTTTTTAGTAAAGGCATCCAAAGAGTGATTTAATCATTTAATTGTCCACTCATACCGACAAAGTTCGGATTTACTGTAAATCCTTTTTCTTCTCTAGTATAAATTTTGTATATTATATTATGATTAATGTTTTTTGGTGAATTACCTTTTTTTGAAAAAAAAAAAACAATGTTGCCCTTCTTGAAATATCATGACTGGTCTTTCACAAAATATTTAAGCTTGGATTATTAGCAGGCGAATTTTAATTTGAATTCGATCTGAATTTTTAGCATATGTATTTGAGCAATCAAAATAGTCAACTGATTAGATATGATTATAAATATTCGCCACTCGAAATGAGTAGATTGGATGCAACAGTTCAACCAATCAAAAATTCAAATCAAAATTTTAAATATACTTTTTTTTTTCACTATAGTAATAACCTTCTGGATATAATATTAGTCAAGACGCTTGGATATAATGTAATATTATACAATTTTCGCAGCATTCCCTTCCCACATGGGATTTGTAAGGCAAAAAACGAATAATTTATGATGTGGTATCAACAAATTCAAGCACAATCATTTGATATTTCTCTATAAAAAGTTGTTTATAGTCAAATTTTAGATGCATTCAGTGGGTTTAACTACAATTTTTGTGTTCAATGAGCACGTGAGCTGGGGGCATGACAAATTTACCTAATCATACGTTACTTTTTAGTTTTTTTTCTTTTTTGGCTATTTATTTAATACAATAATGCAAAGTTTTAGTGAATATTGTATACTATTCTTCTCTTTTATTTACTTTTTTTTTTACCCAAATGATTAATTTTTTTATTGGTTATTTGATTTATTTTTTTCTATTGTTATCCGAGTTGGCGTTTTTATCAAATTTTTGAATTTTTTGTCGGATTTAAACTTGGTAACTACATACATAGATCATGTAAAAAAATTCAAGTCCGAAATTTTCAAATTCGATCCAAGTCCGACCTTTTGATAGCCCTAATTTAAACTCTATAAATGGAGTAGGCTGAACGGTTACCGATCTGGGCCTATTCTCAGGTGTACATGGGCCTTTGACCTTCATTACAAGCCAACAAAGAAAATAAAATTAAAAAGCGATTTCAGCATTACATGGGCTTCAAAGCTGGATCTGTGCTACGTCACGTCCTTAGCTCCGCCGCAACAACCACCGGAGCCACCGCGCACCGCCCAAGCTCGGCGCTTTCAACCAAGGCACTAAACACCACAATTCTCAACCACGTCCGCCTCGGACGCCTTCCGAAAGCAGTCTCCATCCTCTTCTCTTCTGCTGTGCCTTTGCCGTTCTCGCTTTACGCCAATCTCTTCAGGATATGCGCCGCAAACAGAGCGATAGTCGAGACCCGGAAACTAGAATCGCACCTAGTGACTTTCAATCCGAACCCACCTGTGTTTTTGCTCAACAGGGCCATAGAATGTTACGGAAAATGCAGCTGTTTGGAGGATGCCAAGGAACTGTTCGACGAAATGCCGACGAGAGATGGCGGTTCTTGGAATGCGATGATTACTGCGTATTCGAGGAATGGACGTGCGGAGGATGCGTTAGGTATGTTCTCCAAGATGATTGGGAAGGGGGTTTTTGCTAGTGAGGTCACATTTGCTAGTGTTCTGGGGTCATGCGGAGATATGTTGGAGCTTTGGCTGTCGAGGCAGGTGCATGGGCTGGTTGTGAAACATGGATATGTGGGAAATATAATCTTGGAGAGCTCACTCGTCGATGTGTATGGGAAGTGTGGGGAAATGAGTGATGCGAGGAGGATGTTTGATGAGATTGAGAATCCGAATGGTGTCACTTGGAATGTGATAGTTAGGAGGTATCTGGAAATGGGTGAGGGCAGTGAGGCTGTGAACATGTTCTCTAAAATGATAAGAATGAAGGTGAACCCAATGAGTTTTACAGTATCCAATGCCATTGTTGCTTGTTTAAGTTTTGGTGGACTTAAGGAAGGTGTTCAAATTCATGGATATGGTATTAAGATTAATGTGGAAGAGGATGAAGTGGTTTCAAGTACTTTAATTGACATGTATGCCAAGTGTGGAGATTTGGAGAGTGCTAGGAGGACTTTCAACTTGCCTTGTTCCAAAAATCCAGTTAGCTATACTTCGATGGTGTCAGGGTATGCAATGAGCGGGAGGATGAAGGAAGCCAGAGAGTTGTTTGATGAAATGCCTGAACGAACAGTGATATCTTGGAATGTGATGTTGGCTGGTTACACCCGTTCCTTTGAGTGGGATAAAGCATTAGACTTCGTAATATTGATGCGTAAAACTACCAAAGACGTTGATCATGTCACACTCAGGTTGATATTGAATATATCTGCAGCAATTCCAGATGTAGAACTGGGGAAGCAGGTTCATGGATATGTGTACAGGCATGGTTACTACTCCAATCTGTTTGTTGGTAATGCACTTCTTGATATGTATGGGAAGTGCGGTCACTTGACTAGTGCAAGAATATGGTTCTATCAGATGAGCCATTTGCGAGATAAGGTTTCTTGGAATGCTTTATTGACGAGCTATGCTCGTCATGGATTGAGTGAAGAAGCAATGATGATTTTCTGGAAGATGCTAGGAGAGACAAAACCGAACAAATTTACCTTTGGAACTCTTTTGGCTGCTTGTGCAAATATATTCGCGGTTGAACTAGGCAAACAAATCCATGCATTTATGATCAGAAATGGATATGATATTGACATCGTCATCAGGGGAGCTTTAGTTGACATGTATTCAAAATGTCGCTGCATTATGTATGCTACAAATGTATTCAATGAGTCTGCTTCGAAAGACGTGATTCTCTTTAATTCAATGATTTTGGGCTGTTCATATAATGGAATGGGTGACAAGGTAGTTGAATTGTTTGAGAAAATGGAGAAGGAAGGCATCAAGCCAGATCAGACCACCTTTCAAGGCGTGCTGCGTGCTTGTATTTGCGAGGGCCGAATTGAAATGGGTAGGCGGTATTTTGACCTCATGAGTGATAAATACTGTTTGTTGCCTCAGTTGGAGCATCATGAATCCATGGTTGAGCTATATGGTCAGTATGGATTTATGAATGAGCTTGAGCTTTTTATACAAGACCTGCCTTTCAAACCGACTTCCACAATGCTGACTAAAGTATTTGATTTTAGCCGGAAGTTCAAGTGCTTGAGGCTTGGAGAATGGGCATCTGATCAACTTAATGAGTTAAATCCCTTAGTTCCATTTCGATTTGAAATCGTTGATGACACCTAATTAGTTGTATATACAACCATGAGGCATGAGATATTTGCATTGCCATTTAGAAGCCTGAACAATCAAGAGCTTCTGGCTTGTAAGCACTTGGTTTCCAAGATCAACACGAGTTTCTGGCTTATAAGTGCTTGGCTTCTGAGATCAACACAACTCTTTCAGCAGAAGTCAACTAAGAGGGGCAGATGTTATGTTGCATTTGGGAAAATTTTTACTCGAACTTGGTTTTGTCGCACCCAATAACTTATATAGCAAGTGTATTGCATTTGCAAAGTGATTAGTAACTCTCACTAAATTATCTACGAATCACAGAGTCAGTGTAAAATTCTTGTCACATGATTAATACTGGTTTGATCTAGTTAGGTCTGGCTAGAAGATCGCTGCATGTTTCTCTGCTTCAAGGAAGCTAAGAGGCGTTGGCGCAGATGAAAACACTGCTTTCAGAGAGCTTCCAGAGTTCAAGATGTTGAAATGAGGGGAGTTGGTTGTTAAGACTCAAGAGACTTGAAATTGTTATACTGTTTGTACAATATGTATATTTCCTCGAGAAACTTTATATTCTTTGTATAACAATGAAATATATGATCGGTATCAAGTTTATTGGTGTCATTTCAACTTGTCTCAAATAAAATTTTATATTTTAAAATTATTTTTTAAAACAGTTATTATCTTAGGTAAACACGACCAATTGATCATTGATTACTTAATTTTGTACTTTTTGAACTCTTATTTAAATGTTCAAAGATGATTGATGACTCAAATTAACTCCATAATTTTGGGATACAGAGAGTATTATTCATTCAATCAATGACTATAAATCTATAACTACACAAGCAGAAGTTGAAACCCACTTTTATTAACTAATAAATATTAGGGCCTTTGGCCTTTTCCAAAACCTTACTGATTTTGATTGCTCCCTTTTATTTGTACGAGAATTAAGAAACACAATTAATATTATTTGTACAAGGATTAATGAAGAAATTGATATTCATAATTGTAGATTAATAAGATTTAAATGGTTTTTTGGTTAATTAATGAGTTGTTGAGAGTTTTTTTTAAGAATTTACGTAGTGGAAGGATATTTTAGGAAAAAAATTATAAATGTTTTTTTTTTAAATTTGGTAAACTATAAATGTATTTTTGAAAAGTGAATAAGAAATATTTTACAACAATTTTTTGTTTTTTTAGTTAAAGTAACAAATAAAAGAGAATGGAGAGAGTGAGAGCTTAAAAATCTCCAGGCCCTCTTATTCAATTTGTTGAAAGTCTCAACTTTTACCCGCCAAATTAAAACCTACTCTGGCAATCCCCAAAATTCTCAACTAACTCAAAAAAAAACCGACCTTTAAATTTACAAATGGACTTTCAAGACTTGCACTCTTATGCTCGTTTACTCAATTCCTTAAACACCCACAACTCCGTTGTACAAGGTAAACAGCTTCACCTGCTTTTCCTCAAAAGGGGTGTCCTGTTTTCCACTCTCTCCATCGCCAATCGCCTTCTGCAAATGTATGCGAGGTGTGGAAGAATCGATGATGCCCAGGTTCTGTTTGATGAAATGCCTGAGAGGAATTGTTTCACTTGGAACACCCTTCTCGAGGGATATGGTAAATCAGGACACAAGAATGATATGTTGAATTTGTTCTACTCAATGCCCCACAAGAATGTGTTTTCTTGGAATGTAATCCTTTCGGGGTTGGCTAGAGTAGGTGAGCTGGATGTTGCGGATCGATTGTTCCATGAGATGCCGAATAAGAATGGAATTGCCTGGAACACGATGATTCATGGGCATGCGAGAAATGGGCGATCGAGGATGGCTCTGGTGTTGTTCAAGGATCTTTTGAAGTGGGAGATGGTTGAGAATGGTGAAATATCAAGCAGTGATCCGTTCGTTTTGGCTACGGTAATTGGGGCTTGCTCAGAGTTGGGAGTTCTTGATTTGGGGAAGCAAGTTCATGCTAGGATGATAATGGATGATGTAGAATTTGATTCCGTTTTGGGAAGTTCACTCGTGAACATGTACGCAAAATGCAGTGATTTGGACACGGCGTGTCGTGTTATGAACTCAATGGAGGATCCTGATGATTACTCTTTGTCATCGTTGATTTCAGGGTTTGCAAATTGCAGTAGAATGAACGAAGCGACAAAAATATTTGGACTTAAGTCTAATCCTTGTGTTGTGTTGTGGAATACTATGATCTCGGGATATGTTGCCAATGATGATCCAGTGGAGGCTTTACAATTTTTTTATAGTATGCACAAACAAGGTGTGGTGGGTGATTGTTCTACATTTTCTAGCATCCTGGGTGCCTGCAGTAGCATGGGTATTCTTAAAAATTGCATCCAACTCCATGCCTTAGCTCATAAGTTGGGAAGCGTTTATGACCTTGTTGTTGCCAGTGCTTTAATTGACGCGTATGCCAAGTGTGGGACCCATGGGGATGCTTGTAATTTATTTCAAGAGCTCAAAACTTATGATACTGTTCTGCTGAACTCTATGATCACCATTTACTGTAATTGTGGTAGAATTGAAGAAGCGAAAAGCATATTTAATGATATGAAGATGAAAAGTTTGATCTCATGGAATTCTATGATAGTGGGCTTGAGTCAAAATAGCTACCCTGTGGAAGCATTAGATTTGTTTTGCAAGATGAATAAGAACAACTTAAACTTGGACAAATTCAGCCTAGCTAGTGCCATCAGTGTGTGTGCCAGCATCCCGTTTCTTGAACTTGGAGAACAGATTTTCGCTAGAGCTGTTGTCATTGGTGTTGATTTTGATCAAGTCATAGCTACATCCCTCATAGACTTTTACTGTAAGTGTGGTTTCGTAGAAGTGGGGCGAAAATTATTTAACCAAATGATGAAATTCGACGAGGTTTCTTGGAATTCAATGTTGATGGGCTATGCCACAAATGGTTACGGAGTTGAAGCTTTGGGTTTGTTTCAAGAAATGAGACGTGAGGGTGTTACACCTACTGAAGTCACATTTACTGCTGTTTTATCAGCTTGTGATCACTGTGGGCTAGTGGAAGAAGGAAAAAAATGGATTTATTTAATGAAACACGACTATCATATTGATCCGGGGATTGAGCATTATTCTTGCATGATCGATCTTTTAGCAAGAGCGGGTCGTCTTCAAGAAGCGATTGAACTTATTGATGAGATGCCCCATAGGTCTGATGCGAATATGTGGTCAGCGATTCTTAGAGGTTGCATAGAAAATGGAGATAAGTCTCTTTCTGAGAGAGTGGTTCAGAGTATCATTGAGCTTGATCCTCAAAACTCAGGTGCTCTTGTACAGTTATCTGGCGTGATGGCGTCTACCGGAGATTGGAAGCAATCAGCATTGGTGAGACAGTTGATGAGAGATATGAGAATTCAAAAGAATCCTGGCAGAAGCTGGTGCAATCTTTGAGATGTAAAAACTTACATATATACATATGTGTGTATATATTATTTATTATGACTGTATTTATGTGATGTGTATTTAAAGTTTTACACTGTTATAAAAAAAGAAAATTATGTGTGTACTCTATATACATATTCATACATAAACCGTGAATATGATATCTTTATATATCAGAGTATTTATATTACATTAATAGATAATCCATAATTTCAATACATGTAGAAATAAAACATGTTCAAAACTTTTAATTTTTACAAATTGAATTATGCACATATAGATTTATAAAAATATATTAGTTCTTTACAATGCTATTATTCTTTTCATCTTTAGAGAGCTGCAGTGACACTATTTTTTCGATTTTTTTTTAAAAAATATAAAGCAGGTGTAACAGGTTCGAGCCATTCGACCTGAGGCAGATCCCGAGTCCAATAAAATCTTGGCGGAGCGGGAATCGGGTTTTTGGGAAAACCCGTCCGACGGTAACATTCAAATTATCCCGGAAGACATCAGAGTATCATCCAATTTACCTTGGTTTTCTCTCATTTTCAGTAATGGCAGAGGCATTCATGGATGATGAACTTTCCTTAAGCAGGTTCGTGTTGTTATTACATTATTGCAGTTAATTTTGATTAATCACTATCCTAAGTTTATACTTCTGCACATTGAGAACTAGCTCTGTTCCCTTTATCTCATTTGTGGTCTCATATAATTATACCTGTATAGAATCCGTACGTATGAGTAATTGAAAAATACTTTTGTTTTCTATAAACATTCTGAACTTAACGAATAATACTTGTACTTTTGATGTATCACGTTTAATACATGTGTTATACATACTCCATATAATACATGATGAATAATACTTTATTTTGTGAAATATTTATTATACTCATTTTGAATTTATAATGTATAAAATTATTTATTGGTACAATATATCAAAATTAATTACAAGCATTAATTGAATATGATATCATACAAATCAAAAATTTGTGACATTTTATAAAAATATTGATTATATATGATGATTATAAATTAAATGATTTCATACCTGCTTATGCATTCATAGCACAAGACTTTACTACTCAAACTGCATTATATACTCATCACCAATATATCGCCGGATTCATCATGACAGGAGCTTTTGCTCATGGAGCTATCTTTTTCATTAGAGATTACAACCCGGAGCAAAATGAAGATAATGTATTGGCAAGAATGTTAGACCATAAGGAAGCTATCATATCTCATTTAAGTTGGGTCAGCCTCTTTTTGGGATTCCATACCTTGGGACTTTATGTTCGTAATGATGTCATGATAAATTTTGAATAACTTTTTCATTATTTAAAGTAAAGACAAGAATGATGCATGCAAACATAATATCAAAATGTGTTGTGCTTTTACTACAGATTATATTTTTAACATCTATATCATATTCGTATATTTACCTGCCCATATATTATCCACATGCTTATTATTGAGCAGATTTTTTCCCTGTAATTTTGAAAAAATATTCATAAAATTTACGTACATAATAAATATATGCGGTTATTCCATTTCCATATCAAATGAGTCGTGTTTAATTTTTTGTTGTTGACTATAAAGTCTTAACATGCCGTGTAAGTAGGTTTTCTTGTGTTGGGCATTTTGGAGAATTGGACCACTTGATGAAAAATTCTAGTCATATCTTCCATTGTCTCGTCATGTTGGATATGGTTCCCCAACTACCCAAATCCACTCGCCACGAAAAAATCTATTCATATTTGGAATTTATATTTTACGTTTCTCACATTGATTTGGTTTATAAATTATTTAATAATTATTTTTTTTATTTGTGTATTTAATTTTTAATGGGGTGAGCTTGAATTAATGCTATGTTTTAATTAAATGAGTACCAAAATTGGGCACATCTAGAAAAGGGACATAGCTAGCTTTTTCTGGATCCTTTTATTTAATTTATATTATATCACATATTTTGTATGATAAAATGCATAAAGTTTGTGTGATGCACAACTAGATATTTTACCTAAAAAAATAAACTAATATACTCATAATTTATTTGTAATGATTAATTAAATAATTAGGTAAAGAGGATGATAATGAAGTGGTGTTCATTTTTGAAGCTGATCCAATTCATTCTTGTGCTAGAAGAAGAGAGTGACACGTACCTATGTTGTATATCCTTGTTGATATGGATCCATCTCTTCCCCATCCCTTTTCTCCTAACCCATACCTTTTACGTGGGTCTCATCTTTATCACGACAATGAAAAGCAATATATGTGTGTGTATATATATATATATATATATATTTCTTGAACCCAATCTTCTAAATTCTTGGGTTTTTTTTTCTATGATTTTACAATTTGTCATTTAATGGTAGGTTGATTTTCAAACTAAGGGTGTCCTTGAAAGATTCGTAGTAAAACACATATGGGACTTATAATCAAAGAACGATTAATGGTGATGCATGAAAGAGCCTTATTTTAATTTTATTCTAAATATTGATGGAAATAAAGTCTTTGCATGAACATAATTCGCTTTTTTTTTTTTGTGGGGTGCAGATATAAATTCTTTGTAATATTGCAATAATTGAACAAAACGTGGAAGATTTGAACTCTCCTTTCAGCCCTTCAAAAACTTTTATTGTGTTCGTCTTTGTATTTCCTAAAATTTTATTTTTTGGTGACATGATCAAGAAAGTGGAGTTATATCACATCACAGATGTGGATAGAAGTTAAAACTTTGCTTTCATAAAAATAATATGGACCTCCTAGAGTTTGGCACTTAAAATACCTTTTCTTGTTACGTCTTTCCATCAATTCTAGCCTAACAAATAAAATTTAATGGCCAAGACCCTTTAGAATTAACTTCAAATATCTAAATCCCATTTATGAACATAGGGATGGCTATACATTGAAGTGACTATATGCATCTCTTTCTTGCATCTATATATGTATGTAACTAAAACATACACACACACACACACACACACACTAGCAAATATACTTTCTGTTCTCTCAAAATGGCTATGTGGTTGGCAAGATCAAGAACCATGGCACGATTTTTTCTCAAGACAAAGATTACTTCATTTCATGAGACTATTATGAACAAGGGGCGTAGTTCAAAATACTCATTTTTTCATGCATATAAGACCTTGGCTGGTGAGAGTGGTAGAAGAAGAAAGCCATATGGATTGTGGGATAAATCTGCAGCCACCCTTCCCGCTTTCCGGCGGTTCGAATCTGCCCGAGCCGGAGAACAAGCCGAAGCAGTAGCTTATACTGATGAAGAAGAAGATGATGATCAAAACCAGGTAATGTTTTACAACTAGTCATGTTTTGTGGTCTTCTTGCTTTTCCCCCCGTATAGATTTCTTGCATCTAGAATTAGTTGAGAGTTGGTTTTTTGTTCTTGATTTCCCATAAGGAGGTGATGGGTTCGATTCCTTTGCGATTATAATTTATGAACCAATCGCCTCTGGAGTCTGGAGTGGAGGGTTTTGAGTCCGACTGACATATTGTTATCGGGTTGGAATTCGTTTGCGATTGTAATTCATGAACTAGTCACTTTTGTAGCGGAGGATTTTCAGTCGGAGGATTTTCAGTCTGATTGATATTTTGATATTTTGATAGGGCTGTAGTAATCGGACGGGATCCCTACTCTAAAACGGTGCCTCATCTCATACCCTATATTTTAAATTCATGCTCCAGATATATATATTCTTGTAATTGTCTCAATAAAATAATTTATTTTTAGAATAATTTGATAGTAGCTTGCAATTTAATCACCTCTATGAACTAAGATTAGACTAGCATAATAGCACAGAGTACATTAATAAATTGGCATTTTTTTTGTTGGGTTACAACCTGTCATTTTGTTAGCTGGGTGAGGAAATGAAAGATTGGATTGGTCCTAAAAGATATCAATAAATGTGGCCCATTTATGTCCCCATCCCTATGGAAAGGGGTAGAAATTAGAAACGTACAAAGCATTTACAAGGCTATACTTGTCCTTTTCTCTTCTGTTTCGATTAAAAATTTCATAAATTTTAATTCAGACAAAATAAAAAATAATTTTCATCAAATACGCAATATTGCGGTTTAGTGATTTTTTTTTAATTAATATTATTGTTTCCTTCCAGTGATTATTTTTCTTTTATCACTAAATTCTAATATTTGAGATTTCAATAATTAAAACATCAAAGTTGGGACAAACCTAACAACATACGACTTGAAAAGTTAAATACTTTTTAAAAACTCAAAAACTATAATAACGTTTTAAAATTGAAAATGATTTTGAAAATATATAAATACAAAATAATTGAAAACTTCACGTTGTTTTTGATTTTTATAAATTTTTAGTTATATTTAAAATATATAGGGGTATATTTACAATTTTCATGTTTCTGGCCTTATATTAACAATTAATTCTAAAATTTGAAATTGTCATAAAAATAAAATTTAAATGAAAAACAATAAATTAAGAAACTATGTATGCTTTATATATCATAATTAAGTATTGATCATAAAACTCAAATATAGATGGATAATTTTTAACAAAAACATATTAACAATCACTCACTATATCAAAAGTTTAAAAAAAAAAAAGAAGTCTAGAAATATGAAGTAAATCTCCACCATTATTTTGTTGAAATAATATAATCGACTATTAATATTAAATTCAAACTAGTAATAACACCAATTATTAATATATATTAAGAAAATGAACAAAGAAATAGAGATAAAAAAAAAAGTTAAAATATAAGAAATAAAAAGAAAAAAAAAATTGAAGGGTCGTAATGACAATTCATTAAATATAAAGGGGGTAAGTAGTTCATAGACGAGTTTAAGTGGAGTAATTTATGGGGGCAATTTATATTTTGCCAATCTATTTCTACTGACACACAAATATATATGACAATAAGAGTAATAATAAGTGAATTTTTTTGAGTTAGCATTAAGTAATAGTTTGTGAATAATTTATACTAGAGTATTATTTTGAAAAAAAGAACTTGAAATTTTAGTGCATATTGGATTTATATATCCGCATTAGTACTAATTACGTAATAAATATATTAAATATATCATGTAATGCACAATTTCACATATATATATTTTTAAAAAGTAATAGTTAATTACAGAACATGTATAACATTTGTTACATAATTTATTGTGTGTGGGGACAAAATTTGTGATCGTATCTTGGGACAATATCTGTTTTGCTACATGCAATACTCGTGCTCAAAATATATATTGTTGTGACATGCATTTCTTTGCCACCTGCTATATCCATCTGTCACATCCTTAAAATCCCTCAATATCACACAAAAATTAAGCGCCCCCCCCCTCAAAAAAAAATTTCAAGAATTAACATGAATTTGCTGAAAAACATTCTCAGAAAATCATGCAAATCAGCTGGGTTTTTCAGAGTTTGATAACTCCTAGGTCCACATATTTTGGAAAATCAGCCAGTTCATTAAGAAGATGGTGATAAAATTGTTCACGTGTTTTATCAGTGACAAATGCATGCTTTCTCTCTCTCTCTCTCTCTCTCTCTCCCCCCCTCTCTCCCCCCCACCCCTTTTGTGTGTGTGTGCGCTTTTGATGATCAAGTGGTATACGGGTAAAATCTAGCTTTAGTGAACTCAAACATCATCTAGTTTTGTCAATGCTGATCCTCTGTGTTGAAGTCTTGATTCTTGCACTAATTGAGTAAACGTAATATTAAAAAATGTTCTTGATCCTATTTTTTCAAGAATTGGCATTATATATACTTAAATAATTGCTAATAATTAAACAGGGCATAGAGTTTCCTGGTGGGAAGGTTAATTTCACTCCTCAAATGAACTTCATCTCAGAATCCTCTGAGAAGAGAATACCGTGTTATCGCGTTCTTGACGATGATGGCTATCCAATCGCAGGCTGCACATTTGAGCAGGTGTATACTTGTGTGTATATATGTGTGTGTGTGTAAAGAGTTTTACATGCAAGGCTTGACAAAAAAGTTCTAAAAAAAATCGCGTGTGTGTGAGGGGCCGTGTTAGAGATTTGAAATATTTGATATTTAATGTAAGCTCATTTTGTACAAAATGTGTTAGGTGGACAAAGAAACCGCGGTTAAGATGTACAAAAGCATGGTGACACTTCAAATAATGGACAACATTTTATACGAAGCACAAAGACAAGGAAGGATATCGTTCTACTTGACCTCAACGGGCGAAGAGGCTATTAACATTGCGACAGCGGCTGCGATCTCATATGATGATGTCGTATTGCCTCAGGTGAATTAGTGAGGATCAAGAAATATATTTTCTTGTCTATGGTGGTAATGGTTTAGTTTAAAGTTCAAAGCTGTAATAAATGTAATGAAATGGGAAACTAAGAAATGAAATGTTTGCCTGATGCAGTATCGGGAGCCTGGAATTCTATTGTGGCGCGGTTTCTCGCTAGAAGAGTTTGCTAACCAGTGCTTTGGGACCAAACATGATCTTGGCAAAGGGAGGCAAATGCCAATACATTATGGTTCTAAGGAACATAATTTTTTCACGATTTCATCTCCTATCGCGTAAGTTCTTGGTGTCTTTTTGATGAATTGGGAGTGACAAAAAGAAAACATAATTCTCTGAGAAATTAATCTTAGTTAATGGTTTTATACATGTCAGAACACAGCTGCCTCAAGCTGCAGGCGTTGCTTACTCGCTCAAGATGGATAAGAAGGAGGCATGTGTCATCGCTTTTACGGGCGATGGTGGTACGAGTGAGGTAGAACTCCTTGAAACTTTAGAACCACACACACACAGGCACACACACAGAGGAAACACAACAAAGACTGTACAATGCCGTTCCTAATTACTATATGCACAAATTTAGCTTCTTGGTTTTAAAAATTATGTACACCACCCTTGTAACTTATTTTGGGTTTACAGTTGCCCCGTTTAGTGGATTATTACATATAAATATATGATGCCATCCAGTTTTTGGTCGGA
>JAOWBU010000084.1:0-56460 GCA_026212405.1 Petrea volubilis
GAGAAATTATGGGGGCTGCCTTTTGAACAGTAGAAAAGGGCAGGCGGTTTCGGGGTTGGGTAGGTGGGGTGGGGTGGTTCTACTAGTGTTTTACGAGCTTTTTGATTCTTTTATAAGATTATAATTATATTTTAGGGTAAATTCCATGTATCACCCTGTGATTTGACGAACTAATTAAAAATTCCCTAGAGTTTAAAAAACACAAAGAATTTTTAGTCGATTTTTAAATCTTGGGGAGTTTGTTCGTCAAACCACAGGAATGGTTTATGAAATTTACCCTACATTTTATTGCCCCTAAATTACATTTATATCCTGTTTATCCTTTTAAATCATGAAATATATATATAATAGATCAATTTTTAAATTATAGGTAATGCTAGTTAAGCACGTTGGATACGAGTGCAAATAAAAATAAAAATATAATATAATTACATATATGAATATATATATATATATATTGGTAAATATTTGTAATGTATTTTATTGAATTTATTATTGAATAATAATTTAAAATAAAAAAAAAGTATAAAGTAAAAATAACTAAAAAAGAAAAACAAAATAAAAATAATGATGAAGACGAGATGAATATATATATATAGGGGTGGGAGGACTACAAAAAGAAAGTTAAAAAAAAGTATTAATATGGAGATGAGAGAAAATAAATAAGGATGGATGGTTTTTTTTTTATAAAAAAAGCACATATGTTTTTGAAAAAACACTTCAAGGCAAAAAAAAAAATCTATTTAAATGAGCTTTTTAGAAAAAAAATAAAAGCCAGAAAAAAGTCCAAAAATTGCTTTTTTATAAACTTCGTAGAATAGTTTGAAATAAAACTACAGTTTAAAGCAATTTTAATTATTGCATCCAAATACAAAATTAATTAATTTAAAAAAAAAAGTGCCAATGTAAAAACATCATATTTTTTAAGCCTATCCAAGTGGATCCTAAATACACCACGGTACAATGGTAATTTCCCACCTCTGGGTGGTTTATTAATAATATGATTAGTGTAGATTATGAATTATTTCATTATATTTTTTACTACGGTAAGAAAATTAAATGTTATATGTAATAGTTTGAAGTGATAAATGCAGTATAAAATTCGTTAAGAGGTGCAAAATGTACTTAGCCACCCCCCCCCCCCCCCCGGGTTGGCATAAAAAATAATAAAATAAAATTTGCCCCCTTTTTAATGCCTTCGAAAGATATTTGTGATATCCTAAATGACCTTTTTTAGGAAAAAAAACAACGTGCGAGTTAGAAGTGATTCCCAATTCCTACAAAAAAATTTATTCCCTTTTTTACGAAATTTTTTACCACGTTTTCAGTAGGTTTTTTAAGTAGTATAGTTTTTTACTAACATCTATTAAGAAAAAATTAAAAATTAAAATACTCCATGGGAAAAAATAATAATAATAATAATAATAAAAAAAGGCATAGCAAACGTTATGTAATTGTGTGTTCTGAGTATGAAGTTGGGTCGAAAAAAAAAAAGAAAAAATTGTATAAAACTCCTCTGTAGTTTTGAACTAGTGCTGAAACTCTTTTATAGTTTAAAAATATGAAAAAAAAAATCCGTATTTTCAAAAAACTTGCACAACCCCCCCCCCCCTCCATCTAGAGTTAATGAAAAGTGCATCAAACTCACTTGATCTGCAAAATTGAAACTTTTTTCCATCTTTAAATACAAGTATATCGACATTTGTTTCTATTTTCTCGTAACTTTAAATATATTTATCTAATATTACAAATAAACTCCTCTGACTTATTAAAATTTTAATTTACTCTCTTCTTCTTCTTCTTCATCTTCATCCTTCCTCCTTCCTCCCCACCACCACCCTTTCACGTCGCCGCCAATGCTACCGGCCACGGTAGTCGAATTTACAACTGAAAACACCAATTTATGTGTCTTGCCAAGATAAATCAAACCCTTCGATTAATTTTATCAAATTTCAAATAATTTTTATTTAATTAAAGAAAATATATTAAAAATCCTAAAACCCACTAAAAATATTCATCAAACTTTTTCCTTTAATTTATCCACCACCACATAGCTCCTGATTTCCC
The DNA here is from genome assembly GCA_026212405.1 of Petrea volubilis. Classification (NCBI taxonomy): domain Eukaryota; kingdom Viridiplantae; phylum Streptophyta; class Magnoliopsida; order Lamiales; family Verbenaceae; genus Petrea; species Petrea volubilis. The sequence continues at coordinate 2,068 of JAOWBU010000084.1, forward strand.
CCTTCGATCTTCGAAAGTTAGGATTTTTTTCTTTGAACTTAGCTTGTCTCTAATTTCCCCTTTCGATTTTCGAAAAATGAGGATTTTTCTTTACAGCAAGGCTCCTGCTGAACTCTGATTTCTTACAAATCTATTCAGCTCCGTGTGTTTAGGAATCGTCTAGGTTTTCTAGATTAAGGAATCCTTACTAATCTCATGGCTAAAGATTAGCTGAGATTTTATGACTTTTTTGAAACGTTTGGTTGGTTTGATTAATAGAGAACTTCAATTCGTGAGATTAAGGATCCATAGTTTGGTTTGCAAGATTTTGCATGATTGGAATTGGTGAATGAAATAATTTACAAATTTAACCCCAAATGTATAGTTATTAAAGCAAACATTATTTGTGTGGCAAAAAAATTGATATCGATAAAGCTCGTGATTATGCTTTGTCATGGAAGCAAAAACCTAACCCTTTTCAGAAATATTTGAAGTAAATCTCATCATCAATGGAGGCAACAATCTAAACTTTATTAGAAATTTCAAGACAAATTCACCTATAATTGAAGTTAAACACGCAAAGCATAAAACCCAAAAAAAAAAAATTCAAGCTCAATAATTAAAGCCCACAAAAATTTCAAAAGGCAAAACAATTAATTGCACCAAATGGGTGAAGTTTCTTGGGGTTCTTGCTACCCAGCTGCTGGTTCAAGGATTCCTTGAGTGGACTAAATGTTACTGCAAATGGGTTCTTGCTACCCAGCTACTGGTTCTTGGGCAGATTTTCAGGAAATTAATTGCTATGGCTCTAAATTTTTGTCCACCCACCATCACCACCCATTACTCCTCCTTTCACTTCCGTCTTCAACGTCCACCATCCACTACCGACGGCCACCACCACCGCCACAACAGCAGCAATCCGCCCAATCCCACCGCGGCAGCAGCCACAATCGCCTCCTCCTACCACCACCGCCACAACAGCAGCAATCCGCCCAATCCCACAGCGGCAGCAGCCAAAGTCGCCTCCTCCTACCACCACCACCACAACAGCAGCAATCAGCCCAAACCCACGTCGGCAGTATTTAGCCACAGTTGTCGTACCGACCACCCCTCGCCACAAACCCCGAAGGCTTGAAGCCACACACCACCCCCGCCACAGTCAATCTGTAAGTTTGATGTTAGGTTGAAATTTTATCCACTTTTGCCAAGATACAGTGAGTTGCAGAAAAGAAAAAAAATTGGGGAAGAAGAAGAGAAGAGAGAGAAAAAGTGGAGAGAGAGAAAGGGAGACTTGTATAAAACAACGTGCAATCTAAGGACAAAAGGGGAAATTAAGTGATGGTGAAATTAATCTCGAGCAACACAAACTTAATCTCACCTCCCCAGGTGAGATTATAATCTCGAGATAAAGGCCGCCACATTGCGGGTCAGCCAAAATTTGATAAAGATCCGAGATTATAATCAAACGAAGCAAACGTTAATTTAGCCGATATGTGGGGGGCTTTTCTCAGCTAATTTGGGCAACCAAACGGTTCCTTAGTGTATTTGTGTGTGTGTGTGTGTTTAGCGTGTGTGCTGTGTGTATTTAGTGTGTGCATGTGTGCGTGTGTGTCCACTGTGTGTGCTGCGTGTGTTTTCTTTGTGTTTAGTGTGTTTGTTGCGCGTGTGTATTAGTGTGTGTGGTGTGTGTGTTTTCTTTGTGTGTTTAGTGTGTGTATTTATAAATTTATATTATTTTTATTTCAATTATTTTATATATTTTATATATAAATATATTTAAATTATATTTTTTATTTAAATATTATATTTTTATATTCAAATATCAATATAGATCGTTCATTTATTAAATTAAGATCCAACGATTACTATTAAAAGGGGCATAACAGGCATTCTTGCGTAATTTTAACGGTGTCAACTTTGAACTAATGGAGTGGGCAAATGTGCATGATTTTTGAAAGTACGGGGAGTTTTTTTGATATTTTTAAACTACAAGGGGATTTTTAGCACTATTTCGAAACTATATGGGGTATATGCAATTTTCCCCCAAAAAAAATAATAAAAGTCCGCAAAAACACGCATTTATTTCTGCTCACCTTCGATCTGCCACTTCCATTTTTCATTTTCTATTTTCTCTTCTTCTTATACTAAGCTGAAAATGAAAGGGGTGTTTGCCCAATATATATATATATATATATATATATACACAGAGAGAGAGAGAGAGAGGGATTGAATTAAATATTATAGGAGTATCTTTAATAAAGTCACTCTCTGGCCCAATTGATAAACTTGAAAAAAAAAAATCGAGCTATGCTTATTATAGTGGATTTTTTTTTCTTTCCATAAGCTAAACAATTTAGCAGTTTGATACAATTATAAAAGTGTTTCAGAAGTTTTTTATTTAAGCTACTTTAAGTAGCATCTGAAAAAGACTTTTTTTAGGGCCAATATAGATTATTTTAGAAACTCAAGAGTGATATAGAGCCCAAAGCCTAGGAAAATCCATATCCACCCTAATTACCCAGGAAGCCAACCCAAATAAAAACCTAGGAAACCCAGATCCAACCCGCAACTCTAGCAAAACCCAGAAGCGGCAATCCAAACAAAAAAAAAGAAACAAAAGAAAAAGACCTTTTTTGTATTTTTTTTTTACTTTTGTTTTTTTCAAAAAAACTAATTCAAACACAAATATTTTTGTTGAAAATAATTTATTTTAAAAAAGGTATTGTCCTCAAAAAAAAAAAAAAAAAAAAATCATTCAAACGGCCTCTTTGTCTTTAGTTCTAAAATTGCACTTGAATTTGGAAAAGAGATTTTGACGAGGATTACTCAAGTGACTACAAGCCCATTTGGATGAACTTAAAAGAAAGTATTTTTTGAACGATATTTTTTATAGTATAACTATTTTTTAAGTTAATTAATTTCGTATTTGGATATAATAATTAAAAATACTTAAAATGTGATTTTATTTAAAACTACTATGAGGTAGTTTCTAAAAAAAGTTATTTTTTGGCTTTTTTTATGGCTTATGTGTTTAAAAAAAATTCCATCCAAACACATTTTTTTTTTTTGTATTTGAAGTGTTTTTTTTTTTCCTTCTCCAAACAAAATTCACCCAAACGAACTCTACACTTGAAAAGAATTGGAAGTTCATTCCAGTCAATGTAAAAACAATTCGAAATGAGAGTTCGAGAATTTAAGATCAATTATAGTGTAAAATTATCCAAAAAATTCAATGAATTTGTTGTTATTGATTCAAATATTCATCTTCAAATTCAACTTAAAAATAGAAGAAAAGTGGACATTAAAATTTTCGTACATAGAAGAGCGGCGACGACTTTCTTTAGCTTTAACGCATTTTTTCCTTTTTTTTTTTTTTAACTTGGAACATTTCTTGCAAGTTTTCCATTTTTTTTTGCCTATTATTTATTTATATATATTTATTTAAGAAAAATATAATTTCAAAAAGGTATAAATTTCACCAATGAGGCTCGCCTCAATGATAAAGTGTAAGTCATTGATTGATTTGGTCTATTCGAAATCTATAAATATTGTGGCTTATTTGTTTTTGTCTTTTTTTTTTTGGTAAATGATTTATTTATTTATCGAATTATGATTTATTTCTACTTAATAATGATTGAATTTGACATCATAATTTATTCTTGATTTAAGATATTAACATAATTTATTGAAATATACTTAACTGCCACACTTCACATCAAATTAATCAAGTTGATTAGTCTACCACACTTTTAAACTTCTTCTTTTTTTTCTTTTAAGAAAAAAGAGGTAATTAATTTAAAAAATAAAGTAAATAAACAAAAATAAATAGAAAAAAGTGTAATTCATCGGACGTATAAAATGGTACAAAATTGAGGTCCACTCGAGCGGGAGCAGACTCTCTCTCTCTCTCTCTCTCACACACACACACACACACACGACACAGAGCAGCAAGTCTTGTTTTTTCAATTTCAGACCCCACAGATTTTGGAAATTGCGAAAATCAACGAAAAACCATCGATTATCTTCTCGAATTTCGGTCCAACACTCGTCGGGATTGCATTCCGGCGGATTTACTCGCTTGCGCTGGTGAATTTTTTTAGGAGGGGAGGTGAAAAATGGGGAATCAGAAGCAGAAATGGACGGCGGAGGAGGAGGAGGCGCTGAAGGCGGGGGTGGCGAAGCACGGCGCCGGAAAGTGGAAGAACATTCTCATAGATGCTGAGTTCGCTCCCAAACTTGCTAACCGTTCGAATGTTGATCTCAAGGTTTCTCGTTTTCGGTGCCTCGATGCCTTTGATTTGGATTTTTCTCTCTTTCCTTTTGTTTTTGTTTGCTTATTTATTTTTTGCGCGCTTGTTTGTTTGTTCACCTTTGTGTACACCAATGTACATTAATGTCTCTGATTTTTGTTGATTCTTGATTTTTATTACTTTACACTCCTCTATTGTGGCGATGGCGGTGTTCTAAAATTTGAAATTGGAGCGTCATTTAGCCATACTTTTTTTTGTTTCTTCTCAATGCGTGTAATCATACTGTGTTGTTTATGCACTCTACAAAGTTATGTGCAATGAATATCAGTAAAGATTTGTAAATGTGAGTCGTTGTACAATACTTGTTCTGTGGCGGTTGTGGCTTTGGATATCTATCATTTGAGGTGAGAAACAGATTTTCCTCCATGTTTTACTGACTTCTTACTAAAATCCAAGTAACAAATGTTAGGGTTAGAGAATTTCCTGCAACACGTTATTCTATGTGGCAAGTTGTCACAAATTATCTTCCCATATACATAGATATTACATGACTATACTTAAATGACTATTAATGCCTTACATAGAAATTGGTTGATATATGAAGATCTATCCTTATGCAAGCTTGCAACTTATGAGCATTCTCATGGATGTGAGTCTGCAATTTATGTGGTGAAAGATACTTTTAACTGTGGGCGTTAATACTGAAGATGGGGTTTACTTATTGTACAAATATAGTTAAACTAATTTCTCTTTATGCCTCATTATGGCCATGTTGAGTGTTGCTTAACAAACCACCTGTGTATCAGTGGTTGCTGAACATGTGAAGATTCTTCCTTCTAACTTCTTGTTTGAGGCACTCATTGATCTCTTTCTGATTTGTCCAATCAGGATAAATGGCGGAACATGGGTGCTAGCCATGGGCAGGGCTGTAGAGATAACTCTGCGGCTCCCAAAGCAAAACCAGCTCCATCCAGTGCGTTGACATCCAAACCTCAAAATAATTCTTCTCTTTTTAGTTCGAAGGAGAAGGCCAATGATAATCCTCCACGAAGCCCACAGGATGCAAAGAATGCCCCAAAGTATGTTCTTCCTTTCTATATTACTGTGATTTAGGTAGCTTTTTAGTAAGAACTAGTTACCACCACTGATTACTGTAAGCCCTTGATTGTGATTCATATTACACTTTCTGATAATTTGCTTCTTAAATAGACACTCTTAAGCTGCATGGAAATGCTGTTTGGTATTGTTGATATTTCAGCCTTATCTGTCTATTTCCCCAGATTTTTAGTTTAGATACTATTTTCTTTATTGATCTGTTTTTCTGTATAATATGATTATTTAAGCGCCCCCCCTTTTCTCAAACCCACTGCTGCTGTTGTTGTTATATAGACGCAGCATGTACATATTTTTCTGCTCAGCTACTATATTTAACACTTTTCTCTTGTTTCTCAGATACAATGCAATGATACTGGAAGCACTGTCATCCTTGAAAGACCCCAAAGGCTCTGATATAGGTGCAATTGTCCGTTTTATTGAGGTCAGATGGTTATCCTATTGTACCTCTATCATAGTATTTGTGCGCAACAAAAAAGGAGCTATATGAAGTTATCTATTAGCTTAGATTGGCTGTTTGCAAGACATGGATATCCTATGCTCCCTCAATATCTGTGCATAATAGAGCTTTATAGTGTTATCTTATAGCATGTGCTTAAATGGCTTCTTACAAGTCACCAGGCTTGATTGTTAGGCTTGAAAGATTTAACATTTTCATAAATTGTGCTTGAATTTGTTGTATTTAGTTTAACTTTTTCAAAAATGAACAATTTGAGGGTACCTTTTTGCTAGATCAGCTCCACAGCCCAAAGTGCCTAGTGGGCTGGTTTGCTGACATTACACTTCTGGGTGTTGGATCAAGGGAAAGAAAATGATCTTCAGATTGTTGCTTAAGAGACAAGCTTGGAGAACATATATCTAATGTTTGAATGTCAAATGTCTTATGCTTGACAGCAAAAGTATGAGGTGCCACAAAATTTCAGAAGGTTATTGAGTTCCAAGCTGCGGAGACTGGTTTTGCAAGGCAAAATTGAGAAGGTATATGTGATCTTTAGACCTTGCGCAAACTGTGTTTCAAGCATAATCATTACAAATATTGATTTGGAGTATTTCGAGTTATAGATTAATACTTCAAAAGTTTGCTTTAGGGTGACCTGAAATCTCATGTTCTCCTTACTGCTTGTATATGCCTTTTAGGTTTTCTTTTATGAATCTTATCTGTAATAACTTAACAGTTATTTGATTTGCTAAGCATGTTATGAAAATGCAAGTTCTCTCCTTGTGGCACAAGATTGCCTCTAAACATAGACTACAAATTCCACTTCTTGATTTGTGCCGGTAGTTGGCCTCTGGTTGGTTTGAGAAGATCTTGTTTTCCGGCTATGGGCTAGAATGTTAAATATGTAGTCCCTCACATCTGCCTTGTCATTCTTCCCGCACTGGTGCTAGATAAGCCATTGGGAGATCTAGAATAGGAATATTGTAACTAATAATTAACCTATGCAGTTACGAATGTAGTCACAGTTATCCATATTGTCATCTCCCTTCTCAACTAGAATCTAATGTGGTACTTAATATAAGTCGTGGCGCAATATTGCACAGGATCTACAATGCTACAAGATTAAAGATGCTGAATTGGGCACAAAAACACCATCTCCAAAACAAAAGGATATTAGACCAAGGCCATCACAACAGTCAATTTCGACCATCTCTGATGAAACACTCGAAGATGCAGCTAAAACAGCAGCCCGATGGATTGCTGAGGCAGAAAACAAAGCCTTCGTGACCGCTGAAGCACTTAAAGAGGCTGAAAGGGTCTCACAAATGGCTGATGATGCACAAGCAATGCTTATGCTTTGTAAAGAGTTTTTCGAACAATGTAAGTCCTAAACCTACCTTTTATTCTATTACAGAGAGGGGAAAATATATAGATTCTAAAAGCAAGCACTATAGTTTTTCTAGCCTTTATTCGGTCTTGCATTTTTCATTTTCAGGTTCTCGGGGTGAATGCATCCTCCTGGCTTAGTGGTCCTGTATGATAAGAGTTACTAATTGTTCGGTGTACATAAGATCCTTTTGAGAAGGGAGATGCTCCAGTTTATCCTTGACCAGATGGAGACTAATTTTGTTAGCTAGGAGGCAACTGGCTTGAGCTTCTGCTTGTGAATCTATGTAATTAGACGGTACTTTTAGGAATGCTTTCAGGGGAGCGTGGTGATATATTGGCGAATTTAACTACTAATTGAAGTTGTGTGTATTCTATTCGCCTTTTGGTTAACTCTCCTCTAGGGTTCTCGGTGTGTAATGTTGGCTGTTAGACGACAATTCTTACTCAACGAAGTTAAAATTATCCAGTTCCTACTTCTCCCCAGGCGAACCTTTCTCCAGATGCATTAGTTTCATTTTTAAACATTTTTATCATCCACTTTTTTTGATAATACGCACACACAGCACCACCCACACACTGCTAGAATTTGAACCATGGCATTATATTCATCACGTCTCAGAGCACATGTTCATTAGGCTAAAGGTCTTGGACTTTTTTTCAACGTACAATTTCAGCAGGGTCTGGAGTTTAACCAATGCAGAAAAATAGACAACTAGCACAATGATGCAACAAAGTTTGACATTCTGGGGTTAAATGACTATATAGCATTACATACCGGAACTTGCGTAGCCGAAAAATCAAGATACAAAGTAAATTCCAAGTCATTCATTTCAATGATAAAATTGCACAACCAGAGCTGTCAAGAAACTGGTAAATGATTCCACGACTTGTCACAAGATAACCCAACAAAAGCATTTGAACATAGCCAGTGGATACTGGATGCAAATCAGTGTAAATATGGATACCTTGAAGCACATACAAAAGATAAATCTGAATGCATCCAACATCTATATAACAACAAGATCCCAGTCTGAAGACAAGACAGGACAAGACAAAACAAGATAAATAAAAGAGCACAGGATACTCGATACAAAATGTTCGGTCTCAAAATTCATCTATTTTTCAATTTCAAACCAAGTCAAAGTACTAACAGCAGAGGAAGAAATTATATTAGGATAGTTTTTTTTCATGAACTGAGAGAAAGCTCACGCATACAAAAATACTTGCCATGGAGTGCATAACCAAATTCCCAGTCTCGTTCTACAACAGCACAAGGCCAAGCTCTGATGGTCGCAAAACATGCTTTAACCGATAGTTGTACAGATAGTAGTGAAGCTTCCCATCACCTGGGCCAAATTTCAGCTCCTTCAAGAAAGTCTCGTTTTGCATGACATCCAGTGCATTGAAAACATCAAAATCCTTCTTCTTGGCAACAATGAGCGCATCATTCATTAATTGAAGCAGAGGAGTCTTAGTAGACACGTTGTAATAAGAATATGCGGCCTTTAAAATAGAATGAGTTTGGTTACCAAGTATGGTAGAGGGTAGAGTGTAAAAACTGCAGAAATCAGTGATTTCATGCGTTTCGGGACTCTCAACCAAATAACTATCCACAACATTCTCCTTAGGAAGCAACCAATGCTCCACATCGTTCTCATCAAAATCAGGGGCAACAACAAACTGCTTCAAATAATTCCTAAGCAAACGTGTCACTGCAGGAACATCATGAGGCTCCATCTTTCTGAACCCGGGAGTCGCTGTCTGGTCTGGCAACTTGTAGAGCTTTATCGTTCGGCTCATTGTCATTCTTGCCCCAAGCCTGGAAAACCCAACATCAATAAGCTTCTTTGGATTCAAAGATCTATGCCAATACTGACAAGTTGTTATTGGTGTCGGGAGGACAACACCAGCAGTATAAGCCGCCTGCCAGATATTCTCCAAATGAACCCTTCTTGTAACCTCTTTAATCATGACAGGAGCAAGTCTTTTAGATCTAAGCTTCTTGTGAACACACAGAAAATTTACCTCTGCCATCAGCACAACAGCGTCGCGGACCTGTATTCTAGCAGGGATCCCACTAATGAAAGCCACCAATTTTTTTGAACTCTTCACCCTCACCCCAATGTGCCAGCTTCGATAATAACCGGGAGGGTGTAGAGCCCAGAGAAGAAATTCTTTTGAGTAATTGAATCTGAACATGTTCTCGTCATCCTCAACATAATTATTGGTCAACAAAGTATACACCTCACTGCACACCTGCTCAGAGTCAATATCACAGGTAATCCATTCATAGGGAGCTGGAAGATTGTATGGCTCTTGTTTGACTTCAGACAGTGGGGTCGGTTGTTCAATTGGGCCTTCAGGCAGACTAGGGTCTCCAAGATCCTTAAACTGGCCAACAGGTTGCGTTTCCCAAAACTTATGCCTCTTAGAAAGCGACAGAGACTCTTGAACCTTCCTCGCCAATGCATCGATTGATACTTCATTCTCGTTTTCTGAAGGTGCACCATTGTCACCAGACGGAACATTGCTTTCAATTGGTGCACCGTTATCAGCCATTCTCAAAAGACCTGGTCTGAAATTCATCATTAGAGCAGCAGAAATTACTTTTTTTAACAAAAGTAAGTCGCAAAAGTTTAGCTATAGGAGCTGTAAGAGACCAGTTACATTCTCATCGTCCTCGACACATTTTAGCAAACACCAAACAGGTTCCCATATTTACACACCCCACAAACATGAACCACAAATTTTCCAGCTTTGAGGCACACACCGTCAAATCCACTCTCATTCATATAGCGGATCTAATAATTTTCAATAAATTAAATAAAAGAAGCATGAAAAACATAGTATTCGGTCAATTTTCCATACTTCCTAGTGAACCCATATGGATAGTAAGAAAATAACAGAAAAATAGCATCAGAATCCATACAATTCAATCAAATTTCGCACTAGCAGAACAATAAACGAGTGTATGACTAATTGACCATTCACATGGGATACCTGAACCATAGAGTCCTGTAATTCAATTAATCACACAAGAAACCATTTTTCAGTAAAATCTCACATTTTCTACACAACCCAGATCAGAATTAACATAAAACATCCAGACTTGCGTCCAATTGACCTACACTTCTACTTGAATTTCACACTAACTTGACAAGTAGCTAAGACTAAACATTGCTCAATCGTTCAATTAAAAACACAAACAGAATCAAGATCGTAAGATCTGAAACAGCAAAAATCATAATATTTCAATCTTAAAAAGAATAAAAAACATGGAATTGCGATGGGCGCTTTACCTCGAACCCAATTCGCAATCTGTTTCAAGTGCGCGTGGGACGATTGCAAGATAAATTAAATTGGGGAGAGAGAGAGAGAGACAACAGGGTCACTTGGGTATCAACAGAAGATGGGGGCAAGGAATCATGGAATTTGAGCTATAAAGCAGTGGGACAAAAGATGGACTTTTTTTTTTTTTTTTTCACCAACCCTAACTTGCATGGGCATTTTCGACATTTCGTAGGGCGAAGCATGCAATTTTGCATAAGAAACGAGTTTAGGTTACAATTTTTTTTCCAATTTTTATTAATGATAAATAGTTTAGGTTTACCTTATATAACTAGTCAATAGTTGAGGAGGAATTCCATTATCCCGGTGAGTCGATGGATAATTTAAGGTGTCTGTTTTATAACTTTGGGCAGCCCAAAATTAAATCACAAATTGGAGCTGTCCTTGGACCTAGTATGGAACAACCCAGCAAATATACATGTCCTCCGAGTCCATCAATCAATCCTTCTCCAAAGTCATCACACTCCGCAACACCCCCGGTCGCGACGCCATCCCCTTTGGGTCTTTGTTCCACCAATAAGGACCTCCACGATACTTTCAGATATTCCAGCTCATCGGCAGAGCCATCATCGCACACTCCGAACTTTCGTCATGTAAAGGACATTTACTCAGATGAATACTTGCTGGAGGAATGTGCCAAGAAAAAGGTATATCCACTTCATCGAACTCACTCGGGCGAACACAAGCTGATGTCATGGAGCAGAGATGCCAAATTTCGGAGTCAGAGCCTTGAGCTACAGTCAGAGTCGAGTGACGATTGGGAAACACAGTACGATGATGACGACCCTTCTTTTGAATTCTAGACTATCAAGTCGTGTTTTATACTTGTAAAGGAGTAGTACTCCTAATTTTCTAAGTAGTATTGGATGATGATGATGTCATGGGATATCATGGAATCATGAATGTACGCCTTTTGAATTATTAATAAAATTACTTCTTTTTCGTTAAAAAAAAAAAAAAAAAAAAAACTAGTCAAAAGGTAGGTAAATAAATAAAATTGGAAAAATAAAGAACTTTAGGTTAAAATATCAAATACGAAAATTCTTATATACTATTGTTGGCCCCTTTTGTGTTGGGGGGCATTCTAGCAACGTATGGGTCACTCACTAGCGTGCAATGGATACAACTTAGTGATGTATTCGGTGGCTAGTTTTCCCAAATGGTGGCCTTAAGAGTACAAGACAACGGATGCAAGTGTGAGAAAGGGAAGCATGCAGGAGCATTATTGTGATACATAGACCGTTGGACATCGGATTGCTAACGTGATGTTTGTTTGGTGGCGCATCACAAGTCCCTGTGTGTATGGAGACGCATCATAGCATTAGCATGAGTAGCGTGCTAGTGTGTGATAGGTGTATGCTTGATGACACATCCGGTTGGCATACTTGGAGAAGGGCTTAGAATGGATGGCACTAGATGATGGATGCAAGCGTTGTGGGATCATGCGAGGGCATTATGCAGTGTTGGAGACCGTTTAACAACAAAGGTTTGAAGTGGTGCATCACGTGACATGACGCGCTGGGCATAGCACGAAATCAGCGAGCACAAATAGGTTGTTGTGCGCACCGTGCAACAAGACACGAGCAGGTGAAGCGGAGTGTTGTGCAACATGCATGCAAGTTGGCGTGCCCGTACCATGAGGAGGATAGCGAATGTGAATAAGAGGATGCACTCGCTCTGTGCAGGTAATGTGTGGATCAGTGGGGCACATTGCACAAATGTTGGCTACGTGTTGTGCATGTGAGCTTGAAGATGCATGCATTGGGTGAACTTAATGTGTGGGGCATTTCAGTTGGTACTTGGTCTTGGCGGACACTTCTGGAGAGTGTTCGTTTTCATTAGCATGAGGAGCACGCAAGCTGGGGAGCTAAGGTAGGCATGTGCTGATCAATGTGCACGTCAAGTGTAGGCGGTGTGCACAACACAGACTTGGCGACATGCAGCTGTGCGCGGGGGCGCATGAGATAGGCAATGCGCACATAGGGGTGTGTGTGCAATGAACAACATACATTCGCTGGAGGGGCGAGTGGTTAACAAATACAAGGAGTTGTTTGCTGACTCATAAGTACGATTATGCAAGTGGCATCGATTATCCATGTTCCTTGGAGCGGTTGCTAGACACTTGTGGTGGTTTGCTAACACGTGGGAGCATTTGGCTCACTTAAGGTAGTTTTGTGAGAAAACTACCGGGACACTTGGCGGTGTAGGAATGCTTCTAAAATCCTAGTAGTTGGGGGATGTCCACTGCTTATATATAGGCCTTTGATGACACAATTTTTAGAAGAGAAAGGAAATTCTCTAAGAGAGTAAGAGGGAATTCTCTAGAGTGAGAATGTGAGAGATTGTGCATAACGAGGCTTCATTGTACTTTTACTATGAGAACAAACGATGAGGGTAGATTCGCCTGTAAATTACATTGTGTTGGCTTTAATTATACTTGCATATGGTGTGCTTGTGAATTATTGCTAACTTATAGCTGTGCATTCAGGAAATCTCTCCCTCCCCATGGAACATACACGAGTGTAATGGGAAACACGAGTGTTGGTGAGGTTTTGTGGGATAAGGCTGACGGTTTTTCGTGGGGAAATCCGGCCACTCGGGGTGCAAAGTTTAAGCAAAAAATTAGGTTGAAATTTGCCCTGTGACAATTACTCTCTCTTTGATGGATGGACTAAATTATTATTGAACACATCTTTTTATTTTTGAAAAACTATTTATCAAACTAAATTTTGGTAGTGGATATATATAATTTTTTTTGTATGCAAATAGTCATATTTTATATTTACATTTTCTAACTGTACCCATAAGAGAAGGTGAACGTTACATCTAAAAATTACACTTGTGCATATAATAAGAGAATTTACAGGCACTTATGTAAATACCATTATTCTTTAGTCCCCCAGTCAGCATAGTGCTCCACTATAAATGCCGTCATATTCATCATGGCAGATAAGCCATCTTTAGTACTTGAGATCTTTGTGCTCAAGTTACACTTCATCCATCGGCACTAACTTAAGCAGTTGCATGCTTGGGTTGGAAAATAACCCAATTAGCTCACATTCGCTCACCTCTTTGCCAAATAAAATTACCTCTTTCAAAATACGATCTAACTCGATTAACGGAACCGTCAATCTGGGATAAATGAGTCTACACCCTTCATTTTCAAATAAAACACCTAAAAAAAATATAAAATTTAGTGCATTCAACTTAATTTTATTATTCGATAACTAGTTTTAATTAAGAGTTTTTATAGTTAAATCTAATTCATTGAGTATTTTAAAATGTTACAGTTTGTTTGGCCCAAACGATTTCAAACTGTTCCTATCAAGACCCAAAGCATTGCAGGGCTAAAACCATATATCTAGTAAAGCCCATACAAATGTTGCGGGCCCAAATCATGCAATTAAAATTTAAAATTGGGCATATTTATTTACAATTTACACAAAATCCATTGATGTGATATTATGCTAAAATGACACTTAGCCTAATTAATTAAATACTCAACAATGTCTTTTAATTATAAGAAAAGAAGCTAATCACCATTGTCTCTATCTTTCCCAACTTTAACGAGATTTAAATATAATTTTGTGGGTTTTACATTAGATTCAAGTATTTCTTATTCAAATCAATTACAATTAAAATTAATATACACAAGAATGTTTATTCACACAATTAGTTAATCTGTTTTGATGAGTAAAATACCACAATACCCGACTTTCCGAACTAAAGAACCTAGTCATCACAAAATATTTCTTTCGACAGAATTAGTTGGGACCTTAATACAAGAAAAGTACATTTTTTCTTTATTTTTTAGCCTAATATTTTCGTATATTTATGTATTCTTATTTATTTATAAAGTTTCACCCAAAAAAAAAAAAATTATTTATAAAGACTTTCTATATTATTATATATTTGCAATTATGCTATTTGCCCTAGCCTTTGTAGTATAAAAGGAGGAAACCTTAAAGCAGCCCTTTGTTTTTTGCCAACTCAAAAGCAAATTTATTTCACAAACTCGGCTTCTTCTTCTTCTCCGACTCCACGGCGCAGATCCGAGGAGTTATTCAGCAAACTAATCAACAGCCCAAAAACTGTTTTCGTTTCAATTCAAAGGTTCGATCTGTTTCTATCTCCTATCTGTTTCTATTTTTTTTTTGTTTTGGTATACATTGATTTGTAGGTTTTATCGTGTTGGGATTTTTCCCCATATGATTGTCTCTGATCTGTTATTGTATGGTGTAGTAGTGTGAAAAGGTGGCGCCTTTAATACAGTATGTCTGGTTGCGTTGCGAGGTGTCATTGTTTTTTTTTTTTTTTTTTATGTTTTTTGAACTGGGTTCTTGATATTAGAAGGTTTGTGGCAATGTCGATTTAAATCTTCATGCTGTTATATACTGCATCAATGTAGTTGATGATGTTGATGTAGGTGCCATTGTGGGTGCACTGGGATCTAAAAGAGATCTTCTTTTGAGCATATTGTTTGGTAGCTTGTTAGTATTTTGGTAAAAGAATGATTTTTTTTTTTGGTAACACAAGGTTTATGCGAGTCTAATATGCTCGAAATCTTGGGGAGGAGGAAAATGGGGAGCTATTATTTGTTGACGATTTAGTCTTTGTTGTATGGTAGCCCTTCTTGCCTCGTGCATCCTCCTCAAATATTGAAACAGAAGTTTAATGCTTGTACTCCATATCGAATGGCTTGCAAGTTTGGCTCTTCTGTGATATCTTTCATCTGAAGGAAAAACAGCTTGAACGTCTAGGTTTATTTTCCCGCTTATGCTAGTTTTATGTCCCGATTCTTGACTCTTTTTTTTTTTGTAATTTTTTTGGTTGGTATACGTTGATTTGTATGTTTTGTTGTATTGGGTTTTCTGTATGTAATCGTTTTTGATCTGTTATTATATGTTGTAGTAGTGTGAAAAGGTGATGTCTTTATTGCAGTATGTCTGGTTGTGTTTTGGGGTGTCTTTTTTTTTTTTTTTATCTTTTATATATTTTGAGCTGGGATGTTGATATTAGTAGGTTTGTGGCACTGCTGATTTAAATCTTCATATTGTTATGTCCTGCATCAGTGTAGTCGATGATATTGATGTTGGTGGCATTAGTGGTGCACTGTGATCTAAAAAAGTTCTTTTGGGTAATTTTTTTTTGTAATTTATTAGTCTTTTTGGTAAAAAGAATGAATTTTTTGGTAAAACAAGGTTCATGGGCGTCTATATGGCTCTAAATCTTGGGGAGGAGCATAATGGGGGCTATTATTTGTAGACGATTTAGTCTTTGTTGTATGGTAGCCTCTATTGCCTTGAATATCCTCCCCAAACATTGAAACAGAAGTTTAATGCTTGTACTCCATATCGAATGGCTTGCATGTTTGGCTCTTCTGTGACATATTTTATCTTTAAAAAAATGCAACTTTGAAATTTTGAGTTTATTTTCCCATTTATGTTACTTTTGTGTCTTGATTCTCAACTCTGTTTCTTAATTGTCATTTCAGTTTTTTAGTGTAGGCTTACTAATATAAAATGCAAACTGCAGTATGGCAGGTTTGGCACCAGAGGGGGCGCAATTTGATGCTCGTCAGTTTGACGCAAAGATGAATGAATTGTAAGCTTATTTTGTAATGATAATGTTACAAGAATCGATTAATTGAAATAACTGGTGCTGATAATAGCTCAGATTGGATGTCTTATCTTGTCTGTTTTCTTGTGCGCAGGCTCCAAGTTGATGGACAAGATTTCTTTACTTCTTATGATGAGGTTTATGATAGTTTCGATGCTATGGGTCTTCAAGAGAACCTCCTTAGAGGCATTTATGCCTATGGTATGTGTGCGATACCCCTGTATTTCCAGACAAACTAAGCCTGGACCTATTTATTTATTCGAGCCATGTTTTTAATATTTTCACCTTTTTTGCTCCATAAGGTTTTGAGAAGCCCTCGGCTATCCAGCAAAGAGGAATTGTCCCATTCTGCAAGGGACTCGATGTTATTCAGCAGGCTCAGTCTGGGACTGGAAAAACTGCTACTTTCTGCTCTGGCATTCTTCAGCAGCTTGATTACAGTTTAACACAGTGCCAGGCCTTGGTTTTGGCCCCCACTAGAGAACTTGCACAGCAAATTGAAAAGGTTATGAGGGCCCTCGGTGACTACCTTGGTGTGAAGGTCCATGCCTGCGTTGGTGGGACCAGTGTTCGTGAGGATCAGCGGATTCTTGCTGCTGGGGTTCATGTTGTTGTTGGAACCCCTGGTCGTGTGTTTGATATGTTGCGTAGGCAGTCACTCCGTGCTGACTATATTAAAATGTTTGTATTGGATGAGGCTGATGAAATGCTCTCACGAGGTTTTAAGGATCAGGTACATCTCTTTCTGGTCAATTTAATAGCCTCAGCTGGGGTCAGTTATAGTATGCTCCCCTGATATTAATTGTGATTGCACAAACATCCCCTATTGGTTTCAAAATAACAAATACACCCTCTTGACAGTTGAAATTTGATTAATTGTCAAGAAACTTGGACAACATCATCTATGTATGTTTGAGCAAATTTGGCAAGTTTACTAAGATTTGGATGATGATGTAATTTTATTGTATGATGTGGATAAGTTACATTGTCTAGTTTTTAAATCAAGACTTGATATTTGTTCTTTTTCTGCAAATTGAGCATGCTTATATTGTTGGGCCACATCTCCTAATTCATGATTTTGTCATTTTCATTATTGTAAGCTTTACTAATAACAGGTGTATTTGTGCTGCTAGATCTATGACATTTTCCAATTGCTGCCCGCCAAAGTCCAAGTCGGGGTGTTCTCTGCTACAATGCCACCTGAAGCCCTCGAAATCACCCGAAAGTTCATGAACAAGCCTGTAAGGATCTTGGTGAAGCGTGATGAGCTAACTCTTGAGGGTATCAAGCAATTCTATGTCAATGTTGAAAAGGAAGAGTGGAAATTGGAAACCCTCTGTGATCTCTACGAAACCTTAGCAATAACCCAAAGTGTCATCTTTGTAAACACAAGAAGAAAGGTCGACTGGCTGACTGACAAAATGAGAAGCCGGGACCACACTGTCTCAGCCACCCACGGCGACATGGACCAAAACACTCGTGACATCATCATGCGTGAGTTTCGCTCTGGCTCGTCCCGTGTGCTCATCACCACTGATCTCTTGGCCCGTGGTATTGATGTTCAGCAAGTATCCCTCGTCATAAACTATGACCTTCCAACCCAACCCGAAAACTATCTGCATCGTATCGGAAGAAGTGGAAGGTTTGGAAGAAAAGGTGTGGCCATAAACTTCTTGACAAGGGACGATGAGAAAATGCTTCATGATATTCAGAAATTTTACAATGTCATCATTGAGGAGCTCCCGTCAAACGTCGCTGATCTTCTTTGAGGTGCTTTGTTTAGGTTATAGGGGGCTTTTTGGAGTTTTTATTATTGGTTAGATTATGTGTTTTTTTCTTTATTTTTCTTGTTTATTGACAATTTATTTTGCAAAGATCATCATTTGTTCCGCCCATTTATTGATGCTGGGCAATGCATGCATACAGGCTTAGTCCAGTGTCATTTGTGGGTGGAAATATATACTGAGGCAATGGTCTCTGTAGGTATGTTTCTGTAACGTATTCGATTTTTGCCCCAAATTTTGGTGAAATTCTAATTTAGCTGTTATTTCTTTCCTGTACTCTAGCAATTTTCTTTTCTTTTCTTTTCTTTTATATACATTTATATAGGCTCTCCTGCAGTATTCTCCTATGTAGTGTGTGTGTGTGTGTGTGTGTGTGTGTGTGTGTGTATGTTAAAGCTTCTATCTTGAAACACATATAGACTCTTTTGTGAAAATGTGAATTTTAAATTGGTGACAATTGTGAAATATGACGAATTGTAATGGAAGAACGATTGAGTGAGATTTTAGTCGGTCCATCTCTCTCCCCACCTCTCTCACATTGATTTAGAAACTAAGTGTCTTATTGGTTACGGGTTAGTAAGAAAATAAGATTAATTTAAGCATCAGATGTTGTACCACTGCCAAGGGGCAAAAAATCTTAAGAAAATGCAAGCAAATTGCAAAATAATAATCTGAATTTGAACTTTTGAAGACTCTGAACCGTCACATACCATCACCCTCATGCAAGAAGTTTATTATTACCATCACATTCATGAAATTCAAACGAATCCAGAACTACTTAATCACGAGACGGATCGATCGGGTTCAAGTCATTGAGTTTGAGAAGGAAGTTCGAGTCATCGAGTATGAGAAGGGAATTTAACCACTTAATTATATGATTGCGAGTTCGAGTCTGAGACTGAAATCTAGAGCCACTTAACTACGGGACTGATCAATGACGAGTTTGAGAGTCCGAAAAGGACACAGCTAGGGACCCAACAAAAATTTTCCTTTTATATATATATATATATATATATATATATATATATAAATCTAATCATGAAAATGAGACAAGAAAGGAGTGAAAGTTACATTAAGAAAAGAAAGACAAAGGTCAAAAAAAAAAAAAAAAAAAAAAAACCAAAGGAGAGATTAGTAAGTAGTAACAAAAATATAAATGAAAGCCTGCCCCTAAAAGTACTTGACAATGAAAAAGCTACAAAGAGCCAAAAACCTTCGCTATAAAAAGCTCAAATCCACCTCAATAAACTCCTCAGTTCCCCCAAAATCTCCACAACTCAAGGCAAATAATAAGACACTTTAACCTTCTCTCTCTGTTCTTCCATTTTCTTTTTTTTCATTCAAGCATTTCATTAAACACATGGAGCAATTTTCAAGATCCAAATCAAGCAGAGAAACACGGGTGGTTGTTCAATACCCAACCAGCATGAATGATCTGAGGAGTTACAGCACTTCCAGTTATCATATCCCACCACACCCACATCATGGGGGTTATCAAATTGACAACAAATATAAAGAAGTGAAAACCAAGAAAGAAAATAAGAACAAAATCAGCAGCTCATCTTTAAAGAATTGGAGCTTCAATTTGGACCCTGAATTGCGGCGGAAAAAAAGGGTTGCCGGATATAAGGCACTAGGTGTTGAAGGTAAAATGAAGGGCTCTGTGAAGAAGAGCTTCAGGTGGATCAAGGATACTTGCAACCAAGTAGTTCATGGATTGTGGTGATTAAAATTCTATTTAATTTTTAATTATTTTTTGTCATAATTGTCACTACTTGTACTCTCTCTCTCTCTCTCTCTCTCCCCCTCTCCCTCCCTCCCTCTGGGTCTTTTAAGTTATTTTTGGGTTTATGTTGATGTGTTTACTAAAGGGTTGTGAAGTTCTTGAATGTCAAGAATTGAAGAGATTGAAATATCTATTTAGAATGTATTGATGTGATTACTATTCTTGTGTCTTACAAATGTTTTTCTTTAAGGAAGGTGAAGTTCTTGATGAATGACTGAATTGTTTCATGCTATTCAATCGGGCAATAGCCGAAATGGTATTCTTAGTTGGATTTGAATGTAATGATTCAAAAATATTAACAAAAATAAAATTATTATATTATCAAATTCAATTCAATAATTGAAAATATCAATTGGGCAGTATCTAATTGGTAGCATCTAGCGAGCCATTGATGATGAAGTTCTTTTCCGAAGGAAAGTTATTGCAGATCAATTGATCAATTGATATTTCAAATCAAGTTTAGTCACACTTAATTAATTATATTGGAAGTGTTATGTATTTATTATTTAATTGATCATTTTTTTAAAAATAATACAATTACATTATGAGATATACAATTTACATAATTAGTTTTGTTTCGACCAAATCGGATTTGGGCCCAAAATTCTCATAGTTTTGTTGTTTGGTCATGTGCTTTAGTTTGGCTGACGCGATCATAAAGATGTGTTCATTTTTTAGGCAATAATTATGATTTAAGTTGGATTTTGAGTCATCAAAAAAAGGTTTAATTAAAAAAATATTCTTAAAGTTTGGCTGGTTTTCACAAAACTTCATGTAGTATGAAAAAATTTAAATATTCTCCAATTCTACCTATCTTTCGGGGTTATATGCGATACGAGTTCAAATAATAGAGGCGTATTTATAGTTTTTCATACATAAAGGATTTTATGCAAATAAGATTAACTTGAGGGGTTTTTTTGCAGGCCCGAAAAGTAAATGATGAAACACAATTGCTTTATAAGACAGATACATTATATTTGCTAACAAACAAATAGCTTTATGTCTTCAATGAATGCTTTAAATATATATATATATATATATATATATATATATATTGTCCTTAATATCTCCCATGCTTCATTGTGAAGAAAGGAGAAATCTTAGTGCGATGGACATAGGAGAAAATAATTACCATGCTAATTTGTAAATCTATTCAATAGAAAATCAAAATAAAAACCCAAAAAAAAAAAGTTAAATTATTTTTTGGAAAAACAAAAAAAAACATAACAAATGGAGCAAAGTTTTGCCTTGAGACACACGTTGCATTACGATTCTGAATTAGAAAAGAGATTTCAAAAAATGACGGATCTATTTACTCTATGAATAATTGAGCCAAATCTGGTGTCTCATAAGGAATTTGAGTCATTCGACTTTTCTATTAATTGGGCAGATTGGTAAAACAATTATTAAATGAGGCTAATTTAAATTGAAAAATGAAATCTTTATTGATTCTACCTCTTATTTTTATGGAAAAAATGAATCTTTTTTCTCAAAATACGAGGGAAAAAAATGGGTCCGACTTTTTACAAGAGAAATAAATATAGATTCTGGAGTAATAAAATCGTCTTAAATGGGTCAAAAGAATTGCCGAATTGTTAGCTATGAATTTAATGTCAAGAGTGGCTACCGGTTAGGGTATTAAATATAATGTACTTCTACCTACCCTTAACAATCGCCATTTTAATCCTTTGATTTTTCTTGGCCTGGTTGGTGGCAATAACTAGTGCATGGTGCATTTATCATCATGATAAAAGTTTGTTGTGCATGGCAATCAAACTGCAAGGCTACACACACACACACACTGAGAAAGAGAGGGGGTGGGGGGGTTGATCTAGAGTGCGTTGTGCGTGTGTGTGTGTGTGAGAGAGAGAGCCTCAATGCTCAACAAATCCACCTCAATCAAACAAACCCGCCCACAAAACACCTTAGAAACAAGCAAGAATTGGCGGAGACACACAAGAGATTAAAAAATACAAATAGAAACCATTTGATATTAACATTTAACAAAGCCAACAATGATCAATAATTACGTTTATGTTTGTTGTGGTACACCAGGGGTACTTGCCACCGAATATTTCTTCGTGAGTCTCCCTTTCAAATGCCTTATCTTCGCATCAACTCTTGCTGTGAAGCCAATCTTTGTCTTCTCCCTGGCCTTGGACCTCTCCCTGTTCCACATATATCCATCCTCAATATGTTTCTTGTAGTACTTGATCTCCTGAATGATGTGATGGTCCAATGGGTTGAAGGACCGTTGGAACGAAATGTGGGCGAGATACGGGAGATTACAGAGGACTGTTACCAAGATGGTGGCTGACCAGTATATAGGGGCGGGAGCGAGGACTTCTCTGAGGACCCGAAAGGCGTTTACTTTGAGGGAATAGGACATCTCACCATAGACAACGAGAAAGAGGTACCACGTGAGCACGCTGCCCCAGATGAGCAAGTGTTGTATCCATGTGAAGTGGCTCATTGTCAAGGCGATCTGACAGTTGACGGCCCAAATGACACATGTCATCATGGCTGTACCGACAGCTGACATGTCGGCCGTCTGGCCCCCGATACGGAAAGCTTGGTCGTAGTAGATGATGATGTTGAGGAAGAATATGGTGATAGATGTGTAGAGGCCGTTGCCCATCCACCCAAATATCCTTTGCCAGTCGAAAAAGAGATTTTTCGGGCCTTGCTGGTATAGAGCTGGGAACTGCATCATCATGATAAAAATGTGTTATATATCCCCCTAATAAAAATTTGTGACTGTCTCTGCATGAGCAAATGGGGTGAAGAGGGTCAGGGGAGAAAGCCTCTGGTGGGGGTGGACATGCCGAGTGGCATAATTACTTGGTATAACGCTCCCTTGGTTCATGGCCGTAATGGCAAAAGTTGTTGGGTTAGGCTATTTACGGGCACTCGTATTGGTGGTTAACGATGCTACTTCAAGAAAAGCAAATGAGAGTTTGGCTTTATTCTCATATTTCCTACATTCTTTTACTTCGTTTCTATAAGCTAAATTCTTTATTGGCTGATGTTCTACTTCGCAGCTATTTTTCTCCTTCCTGGATTCATCAGTATCCATCAATTTCTTTATAGATTTTTGGCTAGGTTTTCATTTGTATTCTTCCATAGTTGATTCAACTTACAAAAAGTCAAGTATATATATGCATGCGTTTGTGCATGTATGTTTGTACAGTTGTTTCAACTCAAACATAACCCTTTGCAAACAGATATAATGGTTTATTTAATGCATGAAAATGTAGAAGCCAGGCACCTATAGAAAACTAACCTGCAAGCATACTTCAGAATCCACGTCCTGCTCAAACACTCCAAGCGAAATAACCGGCAATGAGGTGAGAACGACATTGAATAGCAGCATGTACCAATCATCATACACTGACTGCCCAGAGAAACCAGTGAATGCCTCAAAATAGAAGATCGTAAGGCCAAACGCAATGTTCTTGTAGAAGAAATAGCAAATCTGCATTTACAAAATTGTTAGAATTAGTCAAAGATTCACATCCATGCCTGGCATGAACATTTACATGACAATGTACACAAGCCACTGAAATATTTACTTCTTCAAGTATGAATGAATGGTCTGTTGGAGATATTAAAAGTTTGACACCTATCCTCTATAACTTAAACTTTCAAATAAGGGGCTGTTTAATATAGTATGAGAGCTAGGCCAAACAATAGATATTCGGTTCATGTATCAGCACAACCAATTTATGAAAAGAGGAGTTTCTCGTGAGAGAAAAAAAAAAAAAAAAAAGAAATAGTGCTTGGATGTGAGGTGGTGAGTTAGAGATACTAAATATTTTATGTCTCTCCTCAGCGACAGCTCCAGGTTTTTAGATCAAGAGGTCATTCAATATAATCTTTCAGACAGCATTACAGATTAACGTGTTTGAGTATACTCAATGATTACCATCTGAGCTATTCTTTTGTAACACCAATGCCCATGTATAACCAGAAGCCTCTCCAGAAACCGGAACTGTGCAATTGCAAAGTCGCTAGCCATCACCGCCTGCATCCCTTCACACCCACTTATGCCAACACCAATGTCTGCTTCTTGGATCATACCAACATCATTTGCACCATCACCAATTGCTAATGTGATTTTCCCAGTTCCTTCTTTTACCAATCTCGTTACCTAGATGCCAAAATTAGCATAAATGTGAAATAGAGGGAATGATGAACTCAAAAATCACATATGTCAACAGAATAATCCAAGGTTCGTCAAAAGAATTTAATAATAATAAACTAAAAGTTAAATCCCATACATCCATATCGCAATAATTGCAACACTCTCCCCTGCAACTATATACAATCACACAAATATTCCCTGTGCCTCTTAGTTTCGAAATGGCACATACCTCTTCCGTAATTTGTCTCCACTTTACAAATATCCCCTTTTGTTGATTACTAAGATAATTAAATGATGTTATAATTCAAATATTAGTAAACTTATCTCAAATTGTCTTTACATGTATGGATGATGTTATCCAAGTTTCTAAAAAATAATTTCCAGCTTTCATTGAATTTTGATGATCAAAAGGGGGTATTAGTAATTCTGAAGCTAAGGGGGGAAGTTTCCGTAATTGCACATGTTTACAGGGGAAGGGAAAAATGATGAAATTCTTCGTTTCTATAATTGAATATATCCTACCAAAGCTTTCTGTTTGGGCGAGACACGACAGCATATGACAGAAGCACAATGAACTGCTAAATTCAGAAATTGACGCTTCATGCCATCCTCCAATGCATACGTTAGAGTTTTGCCATCAATGATCAATGCAAATGCAGCATGAGGATCCCTTTCTATCTTGATCATTT
Source organism: Petrea volubilis (assembly GCA_026212405.1). Classification (NCBI taxonomy): domain Eukaryota; kingdom Viridiplantae; phylum Streptophyta; class Magnoliopsida; order Lamiales; family Verbenaceae; genus Petrea; species Petrea volubilis. The sequence continues at coordinate 26,608 of JAOWBU010000084.1, forward strand.
CGGTTGCATTGGTAATTTGAGTTAGGATATCCTCCTTTGCAGCCTTAAAATAGCAAACAAAAAGGAAGGTTTAATTGTGGGTTAAATTGTAATTTCACCAAACCGCAGGGGAGGTAGATGTAATTTTCCCTATTTAATATCAGCAAAAAATAGAGGGCAAAACGGACTTTATGCACTTTCCGTCCATCACTTGTAATTATTTCATACCACAGGGGGTTTATTGTAATTAACAAAAAACCGTGGGTTGAATTATAATTTCGCCAAACCTTAGGGAGGTAGATGTAATTCGCCCTAAATTAAATTGACTTTCCAAAAAGTATCAGGGATAATCACACCTACATCACCAGACATTTTGGTGCAAATACACTTACACCCTTTGAGGTTTGCATCAACTTTTCCCTTACAGTTAGACACCCCTGAGCTTTGCATGATTACAGAACCACCCTACTGTCAAATCTCATCATAAAATTAGACCCCTCCCCCTTTAAAATTTGATGGCAAGGGTGGTTTTTGTAATCATGCAAACTTCGAGGGATCAAAGTATATTTACACCAAATCTCAGGGTGTTTAGGTGTAATTATTCTAAAAAATCATTCCACAGTATTTCTAGAAATAAAGGTCTACCCGTTTGGCATCTTGGAGTAAGGCATCCACATGTGTTGATATGCATATTTGCTTCATGCCGTGTCGAAGCAAACTGCAAGCAAATCTGCATCATGATGAAAAGATTTCAATTTAGGGTCCTAGTCATTCTTGAAAAATAAAATCATAAATCTGTAAAATCACGTGCCCACTGGCAAGAAACACACCCTATATTTATTGCAGTTTCCATCTTATCACCTGTCAGTACCCATATCTTTAGACCAGCTTGTGCCAGTTTGTCTATGCACTGAGGTACCTACGAAGAAGTAATAAGGAAAGATAAGATACAAATAGAGGGAGAAGATAGAGTATGTGTTGTACCCTCCTATAACTATGTTTAATGCATAAATTTCCCCTCTTAGTTTCAAAATTAAAACTACCACCATTTTACCATTGAAATTTAACAAGACTGGAAAAATTTATAAAGAAACAAAGATAATATCATCAGTGTATGCAAGAGCAATTGGGCAATGTGGAAAGTTCATTGATTTGAATATTGATGACGCTGTTTAACTACCGAGTAATGATTGATAGAAGGGCCAACTGTAGGAGTGTAGGGTGGACACAAGTTACAAGGGAAGTTTGGAACTAAGAGGGAATATTTGAGTAATTACATGTATATACTGGGAAGGGCACTTAGATATGATTTAAATTATTTTTTTATTTTTTAAAATCATTGAGAGGATATATGGCATACTCCATTCTGTAATTTGTCCTCCACGGCAGTTGCACCAACAAGAATCAAGTCCCTTTCCATCATATCACAAACCCGCTCAAGATTTTCTTCCCTATCACCACCAAATGAGGTTTTAGCTTTGCTAAACTCTTCATTCCAAGCAGAGTACTCTGCCTCATCTAGCTTCTTGTAAGCAAGTGCAAGAGTTCGTAATCCGGCCTCCCCATAGTCATTCAAATGCTTTGTGGTGGCTTCCATATACTTTCTCCCGTCCATTGATAATCTATCAAAAATGATGCTGTACCAAAACACATTCATTCAAGGGCAAATCAATATAGCTTAAAGGCAGTTAAAATACACAAATCAAATACAGAAGTTGCAAATTAAAAAAAAAAAGTTGCACAGAGCCTTTGACGAGCTTTTAAACTGATGACTTTATGGTAATGGGCAAAAAGGCTTTCTGAAAGCAAATCAGATATTAAATAAACAACAATTTTCAAATGGTGCAACTGCTAGCACCCACATTGTCCTTTAATTTTTACTTTTTGTTAAAAGATTTATGTATTTTTTTATATTTGTTGATGTCGTAGCTGGTGGTGGTGGGGCTAGGAACCTTGGATAGAACACAAGTCACCAGGGCCTCGTTTTCTTTAAGAGATGGGATAAGATTATGATAGATGAAATGTATGGTAAGATGAAGGATGTGATTACTTAATCTAAATAATATCATACTTAGTTTAAATGATTATTTGAAGGATGTCAAAAATATGTCTCAAGAATGTCAAAAATAAATTTAAAAACCAAATAGGATTGTCTCATCCCAACTAAAATGTAAGATGTCTGAGGCCAAAAAATTGAGCTTTGTCAAAGGCTCACAATTTATCACGGGTGATCATCTCTAAATGTAAACATTTTATTAGGTGGGATATCTTAGCATATCCTAGCTCATCAAATGAAGTAAAGGAGGCCCAACTATATATTATGATTAGCAAACACACCTGTCAGCTCCTTTGCACAGGAGAAGAATCTGGCCTTTCTCATCCCTAATGATTACAGACATTCTCTTCCTTTTGCTAGTGAAATCCAATAAATTGAGAACTTTGTACTCCCTGAATCCCAGAGATAAAAATTACACATTAACACACCCGTCCATGATAAAACTAATTTTACAAAGAACTCCTTGTTTTTTGGTTTCACCTTTCAGTAGGCTCTTTGAAGGAAGGATACCTCTCACGCACAAATACACTCGACTGTGTTCTTCTACAGAACTCAAAACCGAATTCTCTAGCAGCAACAAGAAATGCTCCTTCGTCTGGTGACTCTGCTTCATAGGTAAACGTACCAGTTTCTTGATTTTCCTCTGGAATTGCAGTGTGACAAATTGATAGTATTCTGAAGAATAACAATATATCATCCTCACTGGGTTCTTTAAACCAATTTCCGTTCATGAGCCGGCAATCCTCAAAGCTGAACCCCTTTATTGCATGTTTAACAACAACATCTTCTTCATCTTTTGAAGAAGGAAAAGTCTCCACTTCAATTTCGGGCCCCACAAACTCGTGTCCACTTTTATTGGGCTTACCATTATCCAAATCCATAGCCATCTGTTTTGCAGCAGCAAGTTCTACATCACTGGCACGCGTACCGTATGCATTACCAGCAATGGAGCATTTAAGAAAGTCCATTTGATTGCAGGTCAATGTGCCCGTTTTATCAGTTAGGATTGTGTCAATTTGTCCTAATTCCTCATTTAAATTTGAAGTCCGTGCCTGTGCAGGAGTTCCTGTCTCTTCATCATACATGTGAATATCCTGGTTTATGAATAGAGCTTGGAGGACTTTTACTACCTCAATAGACACATAGAGGGATATTGGTATCAAATATCCATACAACATAAGAGCAGTGACCAGATGATAAAAACCTGACCGTAGTGGTTCACGAGGATCATAGAGACCTTCACTGTCAGGGACCTGTAAATACCACCACTTCGGCAATTCATTTTTAGTCTTCACGATAAAACCAACACTGCTGATGAGTGAAATGAACAGTAGAAGACTGAAAAGGACGTATATTATTTTGTCCATTTGTTTCTCAATCCTACTCCTTTTCGAAGGAGATTTTGTAGCGTTTTGCAGAACTTTGCTATCATGTCCGGTAAATATCACCACCCCATAAACATTGGCCGTGTTCCTAAGCTTTGAATCTCGGAGAAGAATCTGACTAGGATCGATAGGAAAGACCTGGCCATCATATTCAAGTTTACCCACAAAAGTGTAAAGATTGGGATTGGGGTCCTCACATTTTATGGTTCCACTAAATTCCTTGAAAGTTTGATCATCATCCAGGGCCAATGTTTTCTCCATGGCCCGTTTGACCTTCAAATTTGTCTCCCCATCTAAGTTCATAGTTTCAACATAACAAATCCCATCTTCATAACTTGAAGACAGAAGAAGTAAATCAGCAGGGAAGAATTGATCCTTTTCTACTTTCACTACATCTCCAACACGAAGCTTCATCCACGGTTTAAGACCAAATACACCACCTTGCCTGTGTACACTAACTTTTCTTAAGTTAACCTTCATATCTTGTATGAACCTTCGCCAATCTTCAAGAGCTTCTTTGGCCATACTCAATCCAACTACAAAAGCTAGTGGAGCAATCATGCTCACAGGACCGAATGGAGATACGGGTGTTAGTGATAAGGCTGCAGCTAGGAGAAAATACAGATTGGCAACACGTCTAAATTGTTCGAAAATGGCCTTTGGAAGGAATGTCAAGAAATTGTACTTAGTGGTCGAAATATAATTTGAGCAGTATTTGAGAGGATTTTGCTCATGCATATGAGGTTGGTTGCAGTGAACAATTCGTGAGTAACCAGGGCCTTGTATGTCGTGTGTTTCATCTTCCTCGGTATGATGTAATCTATGGCAAGCAAATGTATATAGATGGCTCCGACGGATTCTCGCCCTTATCCTTCCCCCAGCCATTTATCAATATTTTTTTGGGCTCAATGCTACTTTATTTGTCTCAGATAATCACGTAAAGAAACCTACAGCACTTGCCTTCACTAGGCAAGCAAAAAGGCTTGTTCATATGACCATTATTCTCCATGGTAAAATAATATGCCCAACTGAAAATTTCCCTACTATAGATAATCTGAATTTACGAATCTGCAGCAATGTGCCACCTGAAAACAAATTCAAAAAAAAAAAAAAAATCATGTTTTATCCACTGCAAATTATCATCTAACCATACAAGACTGAATGCACCAAAGCTCTCATGACAACACTGTCAAACAATTATCCAAGGTGCTTCTACGTATGCAATTATATGATAACACTAGCCAATAATGCAAGATCATCAACACATTAATATCAGCATGACAAAATTCGAATTAAAAGGCACAAAAAATCATCTCAGCCATAGTTAAATTCAAAAATTAACCATGAACAAGAAATATTCAGCCTTGGTACCAAAGTTGACAACAAGATAGCTCATCACTTTTTCTCTAACGTCCCTCCAAAAATAAACGAATCATAGCCTCGAAAATATCAGGAAAAAAGCAACAAAAAAGTTCAGAAAGTATTCGACAAACAAATGCCGGCAATAATTCATCGTCTACAGCTCCGGAACATCGATTAAAATATTAATAACTAAAAACAAAGCTTCACGTATTTTCTCAAGCATTCACCACAAGGCAACAAATCCCACATTCATAATAACACAATCCAAACACAGAAACGAAGGATTCAACGTGATTTTTTTTATACCTGAGCAAAATTATGATAAAATTAGAACGTGGGACGAGCCCATATGCAATCTCAGCTGAGGGAATGGCAGTGCCTGGGAGATGAAGGAAGAATGCCAAAAGCTAATGGGTCGGTGAAGAGAGACATACAGAGATTTCAGAGAGAGAGAGAGGACGCGGAAAAATAGTGTGTTATTTCTCTTGTCGAACCCCCCAACATTGTCAATGTTTCTCTCTCTCTCTCTCTCTCTCTCTCTAAATTTTGTTCATCTACTCCGTGTCTACGTCTATTCAACGGCCTTAAAAGACTTGCTGTACTTTCACAATTTCCTTCTAGAAGCCTATTAAAATACGAAAATAAATTAAAAAACGTAATTTAAAAAATAATTATTTCATTATTATAACAATAATTTTAAAATTAATCTAAATAGGTATTTTATAATGCAATGTTCAAAATAAATATTAATTGTTAAATAACATATTCTAGTCAATTTGAATGTTTGGCCATAATGAATGAATGCATCTGCATTTTGGGGAAAAAAAAGGCAGTGATGTATTTGAACATTTTGGAAATAAATTGAAAGGATTAATTAAATTAAAAGTACTTGGGAAATACGGTAATACTACTATTTATTGCTAAAAAAAGTGATTAAAAATAATATATTAATTTGATTATTTGTTCGCAGTATGGTTGAAATAGAAGATTAGTGCATTAATGATAATTTTATTATGCTTGTTTGTCTAATTATTTCCTTGTCTGGAGAATGACAAGTATATATACACACACATATATATACATACTTATTGATGATTCATTTTTTTCTGTTTTTTTTGTATGATTATATTGATAGTCCAAATATTTTTTGATATAATTATCTCGGGACACCTTATAGATATCAATCAAAAAACACCCCCCCACACACATACACTCAAAGGAAAAGGGATAGAGGATAAGAGGGTTCGAACTCAAGACATCCTAATACCACTTTTCAACCCCCACTACTCGACTTTGAGCCCAATAGTATTGATACTTCAAATCTAATATAAAGAATTCTTTGTTCTTGCATTATATTATTATTATTGTTATTATTTGACTTTGTGTAATTGGATTCATGAATAATAATAATTTCCCCCAACATTAGATTTCCAAATTTTTGAAAGTAAGTATATTAAGGATCCGTTTGGATGAATTTAAAAAAATATTTTTTAAATAATACTTTTTATGGTAGAATTTTTTCTTTAAACCAAGTAGTTTTGAGTTTTCATACAATAATTATAAATACTTTAAAAGGTGTTTTTATTTAAACCTACTCTGAAATATCTTTAAAAAAAAAAAAAAAACTTTTTTGGCTTTTTTCTTTTTCCCCTTCTTTTTGGTTTCCACTTTTGTAACAAAGCCCATCAAAAAATATTTTTTTTTTGTGTTGATGTGCTTTTTTATCAAAAAATAAATACTTTTTCTTTAAAAAAATATCTATTCAAACGGGCTCTAAATTTTGCTCAAATTACAAAGTCAAATCGCCAAAAAGAGGCACTTGGATTTTAACCATACCTTTATATAGGTATTTATTTATTTTAGTAATAATTAATATTTTATTCAATTAAGAATCTATTGAATTAATCGCAAAAAAGAATCTGTTGAATTAATCACAAAAAAGAATCTATTGAATTAGTCTCTTCATATCTACAATAATAACTTCTCACTATAAGAATGCATTGCATTAGTCTATGATCTTTTGGTCCCTAGAATAGTGCCATATTTCTTTTTTCCTTAAAAACAGACATTTAACAAATTCTAATATTAAGTTTAATTGTATTTATTTAATTACATAATATCATTTTAAATTCGATAGAAGAAAAACACACACACACTAACACACACACACACACACGAACGTTGTAATACCCCATTAATTTCTCCATAGTGCTTTTAATTCGCCCATCTAATTCCTATTTTTCACAAATTGACATCCAACATTATATTTTCGGTACATTCAATTCTTTCAATTCGATCCATAGATTCTCAATATGTAACAAATACATCATTTTATTAGCCATTTCCCCAATTACATAATATAATACATTGAATTTTTGAATTTTGAGGTGTTGCAAATGCTCAATTTTATCATTTTCTCACTTCAAAATTTGTATATAATTCCCGTCGCAACAATTTTCTATTACCAGAATTATAAAATGCATTATTGTCACACCGATTAAGACCATGCCAAGATTTATTACATGAAATTGAGTGGTTATGAGTGGCGTGTATATATTTATGCAATATTTGAATTTTCTTTTGTCCTCTAATCAATTTAAAGCAAATGCTATTAAGGGAGTGTTTGGCTAAGTTTATAAGTTTTTAAAAACATCTTATAAACTATTTGAGAGCATATAAGCTTTTTAAAGATGTTTGGTAATTTTTTTAGTAAAAGAATTTATAAGTTTAAAAAATAAGTTGTTTGGGATCTTATAAGTTCTCAAAAAAAAAAAAAAAAAAAAAGTTAGTTCTCCCAAACTTTTTTTTGAAACAATTTATAAGCTGTTTAATTTTCAAAGGTAAAATAACATAATTATATTTTTTTTATTTTTCAATATTACATTTCTACTATTTTAAAAAATATTTATTTACATGAAATTAATCTTATTTTATTTTATTTTATTTTTTTCATCATTACACTTAAAAAACTTATAAGCACCCATTTTTACCAAATATAAATTACAGCTAATAAACTCCGAAAACATCTTATGAGTTATAACGTTTTATTTTATCCAAACACTTTAAGAATTTATTTTTAAAATAAAATGTAGAAAAACATCTTATAAACTTGTAGAGCTTATAAACTCTTTATTATAAGTTTAGCCAAACACTTTGTAAATGATAATTAGTATAGTATGAACAAAGCCACATAAAAAAAATTGATTGTTCGGCTTTTACTGAAATCTACTTGAAGTTTAATGAAATTTTTATTGTCATTAGAAATAGAATAATTAGGTAAGATATTAAAGACTTTGTGTATGTATTAAGAGAATTTTATTGTCAATAGTTGTTGGTTGGTGCTTGGGTACCACTTCTCAATATACCAAAATTTTCCTATAATAGCGTGTGAATGCATTTAATACAAATTGCATTCACTTTAATCTTGTTTTTGTTTGCACGTAAAATACCATGATTAAATCTAAAAATGGAGATTATTCTTTTATAAATCTAAATGTAACTACAAAATAAATATTTGTGATAAACCCATATCCGTACCTTTCACACGGTGCGAGGTATTGTCCCGCCTGCCGTGGATACCCCGGGGGGTTCCTTTGAACCACGAGGGGGTTTTGTCCCAAAAAGCGTCTCGCAAGGTAGGAGAGGACTTGAGCTTTTAAAGTGCATAAGTGACTCATCTCCAATCGACGTGGGACAAAAATATGCCTCATCATAAGCCCCCCAGACAAGGAATTTGGGCGGAGCCTAGCGGCCCCACGGTGGGCACCAAATGATGAACCCATATCTATACCTTCCATACGGTGGCCTCCTCTGCGAGGTATTGTCCCGCCTACCATGGATACCCCGGGGGATTCCCTTTGAACCACAAAGGGGGTTTTGTCCCAAAAGGCACCTCGCAAGTTAGGAGAGGACTTGGGCTTTTATAGCGCACAAGTAACTCATTTCCAACCAATGTGGGACGGAAATATGCCCCATCAATTTGATTGAAGAATAAATAAATAATAGTTTCTAAGAAAATTGAAGCATATATATATATATATATATATATATATATATATATATATTAAACAAAACATTGCAACAATATTGAATTTGATTGACTAAAATTTGATGTAGGCTAGATTTGATCGAACAATTTATTATTCCTAATTAATTTTTTAAATCCCATTTCCTCCCCGCATCTATATTATTTACCTATAATCAATTTATGCTACGTTTAAAGCATGACGTTGTTAGATTAATTATTTGCTACATTTTTTAACGTTTCAAAAATCAACCTTATTAACATAGAAAAGTTGCCAAGAAAGTTTTTTTTTGTCACCGTTATTTTTTTAATTTACTGAGATGGGGCTAGGGCAATCAAGGAGAAATGTCTGGGAATATCATCATTACCGAAAATAGTCAATTGATATTGTTCCTTAGCACTTATTTTTTTCTTGTGCTTTTCATATTGGTTTTATTTTATTTTAGTTCATTTTCATCTTTGTATTATAGAGTGTATTCGTCATGCATTTTACATTTAGGTGACACACATAAAAAGGTAATCAGTTTAAAATTAAAGCTAAACTCAAATCTTGCAATTATGAACAGAAGAATCTGGTTGAGATGGTCATTCTTATATTGGGTCTCTGCAATACCCAAATTCGAATAAATCGGTCAGTGGATCGAAAATTGGGTGGTTAAGACCCGAGAGAGAGAGAGAGAGAGAGAGGGCGGCAGGGAACATGTATATGGCTTTCTAAAAGGAGGTAACACAAGCTCAAAAGAAATGTACCCTGCATTTGTCACGAGAGAGAGAGAGAGAGAGAGAGAGAGAGAGAGAGAGAGAGAGAGGAACATGTATATTGCTGTCTAAAAGGAGGTAACACAAGCTCAAAAGAAATGTACCCTGCATTTTTCACTTCAGACAAGTGTGCATAAAGATTTTTTAACATAACTAGCAACAAATAAACAACATGATTCTTCAATACTTAGCTGGGACAATAGAGAAAAAAATTATGACAGAGAACAGCAACATAAGCATAAATGTTGAAAAATGAATGCTTCGTGAGGATGTTCTATGTAAGGAAAGAAGAGTTTTAACTCAGAAGCGATCTTGTCAAATGCTCGCGTGCAGTGGCGAGAGCTTGAGATAGCGTCTGCAAAAGATTCAATTCTCCAGTTTTAGGACAACATGAACACTAGGAATCAATTATATAAATCATGAAAATTTCAGGTGAGTTCCAAGTTATTAGATGTTAGCGCGCATTCAACAGGTTCATATGAAAAATAACATAAAACAAATCCAAATAAATAGAAAAAGAAAATATCACCTGCTCGGCAAATGGAGCTCCATCATCCATGCTATTGGAGGCCACTTTCCCGGCAATAACACTACCATCGGTTTCAAGAACAATACTGCAAGAACAAATCAAAGACACGTATGAATGCAATGTTCCAAGTAATATGGATGTGGTACAAAATAACGAGAAATGGCAAAATAATTACGCGTAACATGGCAGAAGAATGGATTTGATGAGCAAAATCTAAAATGCGGTCAGAAAGATCTTTTTAAGGTCGCTTATATTTAAGGTATAAATTAATATTGATTTATAGAAGAAATGAAAACGTATCATACATTTTTATTTTGGATTAATTACGAAAAGCACCTAGAGTTTTGGTTTGTTCTCGTAAAACCCTTGTGGTATGGAAATTTCCCGCTAATTTGTTGTCTTGTATTACAATTCCCACATGGAGATAGGGGATATGATTAACAGATTAACAGGGCGAATGTTAGGGGCTAGCTGTAATTTTTTTCCTTGATTGACCCTCATAATTGTATATCAGTTATAGTCACTAAAAACTATATCAATGATCAACAAATTATAGAAAATAGAGGCATAATTAAGATGGTTTTTGGATATTAAACATAGATACAATAGCATTTGAACTTAATGCGAGCTCATTACGTACCCTCCATCAACAATCTCATCAAGGCACAAAAGAATAAGATCCAAGTTTTCAAGTGCCTCTCTTAAGTCAACATTGCTCCTGAAATGAAAGAACACTTCAAATCAAATAGAATCATAAACTAACGTGACAAAAATCTTAGGATCCCGATTTAGCATGCAAAATTCTTGCATATTTAAAACCTGAGGAGAAGGTGAACTGCATCAAAGAAACCTTGGAGCACAGTAGCAAGGATCAGTTCATTTTCGTCATCACCTCCGGTCACGAAGAAATGCAGATCTTGAATAAACTTATACACAATGATATTGTTATCCAACATTGTTATCTCCGCTGCAAACCATTAAATTATAATGCTTAGCGATTCCTGAATGAGTAACAAGCCAAATATGGAAATTTATATACTGGACATGTAAACCATTGGGCTTGGCCTAGTGATGCTAACGAGCTGAGCTGTGCTCATTTTTTCAGGCTCAAGACCGACGTATATGAGCCAAGAAAAAAGCTCAAGCTCAACCTCAACCCATTGTCTGCTCAGCTCAACTCGAGCTCGAGTTTGAATATTAATGAATTATTTATAATTAATATACATGATTACATATGTACAACAATCAATATTGAAAATAAAGCTGGAGAAACGATGAACAAGATTGATTTGGCTCAAGTCGGGCTGAGCCCTCTAAGAGCCAGTAGTTTGACATACTGAAAAGCTATTAGCAGGATAATTTCCTGCCTCAAATGCATAAATTATTCACACAAGATTCATCATGACACTATATCACTCACATTCTAGTTGAAAATTTTTCTAGCTAACAGACAGAAATAGAGCACCGAGATAAAATATACCTTCGGATCGAGCATGAGTCTTCTGAGTTTTCGTGAAAATGGACTTCTCGAAAGCTAGCTTGGCAGTGTTAGTCGGCCATTCATCGGAATAGTACTTAGCCGCAACACGCTTCCCCTCAGAATCCAATAAAAGTATGTTCTTTACAGTTGGGCAAGCCTCCTACATTCCATAATCCAGTCAAAACCCTCTAACCTACTAATCACAATTCATAACTCCTAGTCCTAGTTATTATATACCAAATATGTACAAATACCAAGAACATGGATAATTGGATATCATACCCTCATATTCCATGTAATTCACCTACCCCCTCAAAAATTCCCAGTTTCATAATTAATCGGATACATTATTGAAATTTTTTTATCCCAGTCAGGGACGGAGCCAAAAATTTTTATTTGGGGGCGGAATTCAAAATTTCCAAAAAAAAAAAAAAAATACATGTAAATTTTAATTCGACAAAAACTGGGGGCTGGATGTCTCTGATCCCAGTGAACAAGGATACCAAATTATACATCTACTTTACAAACACCGTCTCACACACAAACACACACTGATGGGCTCCGGTAAAAAAGTTCAATTCTTCCGAAAGCTCAAATCTTCACAAAACAGATGGAAAATTAAGCACATGTCTATTTCTGTCAATATATAGTTTCTACATCTATAACTAAATAGATATGTGATCAGATCTCTTACCAGTTGCAAATCAAGATATAGAAACTATTAGATTTTGAAGATCAAAGGAAATCTTAAACTACTAAATAAAAGCAAGATCTTGCAGAAAATACAGAAAACGTACTCGACTGAGGATGGCGGCCATTCCAAATGAATTATTTAGAGCGACAATTTTTCGGTTTTGAGTGAAATCACTGAATCTGAATGAATGCAGATATTCTTGGAGCTGATTTTCTTGATACAAAACGGGCTCCAATATATTTGTAGAAACCCATCTGTTGAGTGGGCTTCAACAAACCGAGTTCATGTCTTTTAATTTGGTCTCTCTCTCTCTCTGTCTCGTTAAGAAAAAACTAATTTTGTCCATCTGAAGAGGAATTATTTTAACTAGTAATATTGATACATTCAATGTGTATGTATAATAAAAAAATAATAATATAAATTAATAATAAAAAAATAAGAAAATAATTATAAAAAAGTAAAAAAAGTGATATTGAAAAATATTATAAGATGAAAGAGGATAGAGATGAGAGAGAGGGAGGGAGTAAAAATAATGTGGAAGATAAAAAACGAGATAGAGGATAAAAATTTAAAAGAAAAAAGACATATTAAAAAAATTAATAGATCAAAAATAATTACTAAATGATACTTAATTTTTATATAATAGTATAGATGATCCATATTATATAGATATAAAAGGCGGTAATTACATATTGCATTTCACCCATCATATGTATCACTAGTGGAATGCGACATAATCTAAGAATATTTAACATATATATTTGAACACTATTTTTAGGGTACTTATTAAATTTCTGACAAGTAAAAAGATTTAATTTAAAGATTATTAGATAAAAAAAATATAATGTGAGGGATCAAATGTGATAGTGTGTAAATACAAGAGACCAAAATCAAAATAGATGTAAACATGAAGGATGAAAAATGAAGTTTTCTCAAAATAAAATGAGACAATACAAAAACATGGCTTGGAATTTGGATAGAAATTATAAGTATACAAAAATGTTGAAGGGGAAGAGTGGAGAGAGATGAGAATATAAAGAGAAATACAAAATTAAAAAGTGGAAGAACACGAGAGCGGATGCTGCAAAAATGTTTTTTCTTTTCTTTTTTTAATAAATTGATTACAATTTCATTATATGAATATTGACTTTCGATTGAGACCAACAATTATTACAATTATCAATAAATCACCACCAACAATTATTACAATTATCAATAAATCACCACCATCAACTATCAATTAATGACACTGGACCTATAACCCCAACTATCAATTAGGTTCTTGTGGTTGAACTCTCTTCTCCTCTCGCTTTATCCATGGGTGAGTGTTTATGTGTTTGTCTTTTTAGGTTGATATATATATATATATATATATATATATATATGGTGTCTTGAATTATTATTATTATTATTATTATTATTATTATATAAACTATCAATTAACACCAACAACTATATATTACAATCATCAATCATAAATTAACACCAACAATTATTACAATTATTAACAAATCAACAAATTATTATGAAAGTAGAATAATGACTCACACAATTTTAATCAACATCATAAATTCTTGGGGCCTCAAGTTTAGTCAATTGAAGTAGGCATGCAAAAATGTTGAACATATGACAATTCAGTACACAGAAACAGGAAACATCTTCCCTTTGATCTGCACGAGCAATAAACAAATTAACTTACTTTTGCATCTGCGAGCAACAACGACTAGAAATTGGAGAAACAAATATTAAATTCTTAACACCCCGCCCGTGATACTAGCTAATTTATCTTTTGGTATTTGTCTAGTGATGTGTGTTTTTTAAAATACTAGGATAATGTTTACCAAAGCATTCGAAATACTGATTTATCTATTGCAACTTGTATAGGAATCTGAAACTTTTAAATGCTAGGATCATCTTTACCCGAAAACATCAACTTATGTAGCCATTAATTAAATATTTTCTCAGTCTACCACAAGCGACTAATGTCGGCATAAATTTCGGTTTGAGCTATGCTAAAACAAATACTTTAATTTCATTGTCACAAGCCAAAGCTTTGATTTTTCTTGCAAATCCTTGAGAAATCATAGTTGCTATTCCACTTTCATTTGCACTGCTTCTCTAGTCTTGCTTCATATTTTTGAAACTTATGCTTAGAGATATGGCAGCTTATGCGGCTCTTGTTTCTCTTACGAATATTATAGACCAGATCGAGAACCATCCTCATCCTCCAATTTCTCTTGATAAAGAACAAGTTGAATCTCTCAGCGAAAAGATTACTTTCTTGCAAGATTTTCTTGAAACTTACAATTTCCATGGTGGCAACCAAGAAGTTGAACTCTTGCAGCGTCGCATTAGGGATGCAGCTTATGCAGTAGAGGATGTAATCGAATCCCATATCGTGGATCAAATTCTTGCTCGATCCACAAGTACTCATGATGAAGATAATGGTAGTTCTGCCGAATTCTACCAAGATCTGCAGAAAGCGATAGAGGACAGCGATTTTATCAAGAAAGATATCAAGAAAGATGCCATGGTGACTAAAGACGAGATGGGAATAATTCAGGTTAAGCTTCTAAGAACTCGAAATACCAAGAATAATATCACTTTATGAAACTGGAATTTGAGTTATAATATGATAAATACAGTGACTATAGTAGTGAACTAAATCTAGGTAATCTGGAACTTAGACAGAAGTTTCAGATTATAGCAGAGTAAATGAAATTGGAACAAAAGACAAGTTCTAGATGATAGTGCAGAAAGCTTAACACTAAGCTTTCTGTTATAGTGGTTATGATGCTGTAAAAGGACTGTTTTACACACTTACAACCTTAACAACACTGAGTTGAATGAACACAGGAGCTAAGACACTCTTAAACACTTTTAGAGATGCTTAACAAAATTGACAACTACTTAATCAACTCGCACACTTATGCACTAGACTTGAGGCTCTTATTTATAGACCAACTCTTCTAGGGATGGTGCAGGATTTGTATTCCAACGGTTGCTTGCCTATTTTATCTCCCAATAGCTTCTTTCCTTCAGCAAACGATTTCCTCTCTTAATTAACCTCTAACGGCTTCTTTCCGTATGTTGATGATTCCTTTCTTTTATGAATTGATCTTGATTGCTTCATATCTTCCATTGATTTCTTGCCATAGTTTGCGGGAATTGACATAATCAAATTTGCTAACAGCTTCAAAGAATTACTACAACATCAGCCGTTTCATCAAAATCTTCTTCAAAGGAGCAGAAAACCATGGTGGGTTTCGATGATGTCTTAATTGAAGTCTTGGATAAGCTCACCGGACAACAATGCAATCGCCAGATCATTCCAATTGTTGGAATGGGCGGCATTGGTAAGACCATGCTTGCTAGAAATGTTTTTGAAAATTCTCTCATAGTGCAGCACTTTGATGTTCGTTATTGGGTTACCATATCTCAAGAGTATAGTGTGAAAAAAATTCTCTTGGAAATTTTTCACCAAAGAACCCAAGAAAAAAAGGAGACTTTGAGTGAAATGAGTGAAATGAATGAAGAAGAATTAGGCTTGCAATTACACAAAAGTTTGTCTGGTAGAAGGTATTTAATTATAATGGATGATATGTGGATTATTGATGCATGGAACAAAGTAAAGTTTTACTTTCCAGATAACAATAATGGAAGCAGAATTATTATAACCACCAGGTTATCAACATTAGCTTTGGATTTAGTTGGCACCAATGGCCTTGTGATGAGTTTCCTAGATGAGCAAAAAAGTTGGAATCTACTATGTAAAAGTGTGTTTGGAGGGAAAGGTTGCCCACTTGAATTGAAGGAAATTGGAATGAAGATTGCACAAAATTGCAAAGGACTTCCTTTGTCGATTGTTGTGATTGGAGGACTCTTAGCAAAGTCCAAACTGACAATAGAGTATTGGGAACATATTGCAGAAAATTTAAATTCTATTGTGAATTTAGAGGAAAATGAGCGCTGCTTAAAAATATTACAAACGAGTTATGATCAATTACCGGTTCATTTAAAGCCATGTTTCCTCTACATGGGAACTTTTCCTGAAGACAATAGAATTTATGTCTCCACACTCATCAAACAATGGGTTGCTGAAGGATTTTTAAAACCAATTAGAGCCAAAAGCTTGGAGGAAGCTGCTGAGGAGTATTTGATGGATCTTATTGACAGGAACCTTATTTTGGTCAGTGAGCATGGAGCTTCTGGAAAAATAAAATTTTGCAACGTTCATGACCTCTTGAGGGATCTTTGTTTAAGAGAAGCTTGGAAAGAAAAGTTTATTTGGATCCCAAGCATGTGTGGTCTTAATATTTCACACGATGAATGCATAAAATTCCAAAGGCGCATTACAGTTCACGAAAGTACATTCAAGGAGGAGTATTTTCATAACTTGAAATCTGCGTCAAGTACTCGTTCTTTGATATGCTCTTTTCCGGTAGAGTTACCATTCCTTGAGTTTCGATTGTTGACGGTAATGAAAATGGGTTACAACTATTTACGTGATGAACCGATTAGAAAATTAAGCCTAGAAGCAATTTTCCGATTGTTTAACTTGCGATACCTTGAATGTCGTGATTTGAACAGAACTCGTATATTTCCTTCTTCAGTCTACCTCGTTTGGAATCTACAGACATTAATTGTGGAGGATTATTATACGAGAAGTCTTGCACCACCTGAAATTTGGAAAATGCCCCATCTTAGACATGTTAAGTTCCCTTATACGCCTCTTTCAGATCCTCCCATTAGCCAAATGGATGGGCAAGATGACATTGTCATGAGGAACCTACAAACGCTCAAGGGGATACTAGATTTAAGGTTTGGTGATGAGGTGGTCAAGAGAATCCCAAATGTGAAGAAGTTGTCAATATATTATATGAAATTGAAGTCTGGCCATGAGGTGGCATCACAATATTGTCTGTACAATCTTGGTCGTCTACATAAACTCGAGTCACTTAGTTTCTACTATTTTTACGGAACGCCAAGTCGAAGTGATTTGCTCCAGAACCTTATCTTTCCGCATGCGCTCAAAAAGTTGACTTTACATAGAACCTTTCTTAATTGGGAAGACATGAGTACAAAGATAGGTGTGTTACCGCTTCTTCAAGTGCTCAAATTGAAAATGTGGGCCTTCAGTGGACCAAAGTGGGAAACTGTTGAAGGGCAATTCCTCAGCCTAAAGTACCTGCTAATTAGCTCTTGTAGAGGTCCAAATTACTGGATCACGGACATCACCCATTTTCCATGCCTTGAGCAGCTTGTTCTTCGAAGAGTATCCGACTTTGAGGGTATCCCTTTGGTCATTGGAGAAATACCAACACTTCAATCAATTCATGTGGATAGGTGTTACGATTCTGTAGTCATTTCCGCTAAACAAATACTAGAGGAACAAGAGGAACTTGGGAATGAAGGCCTCAAAGTTAGAGTTATCTTATCAGACAAGAATGATCAACTGCAGAGCTTGGCAAGTCACAACTTTCATGTTGCTGTAGAAAGTGATGATGATGACTAAATCTCCGTTTGAACTTGGTAAGCTTTTCAAAGTATTTCTAATAACAACTTGTCCGAATCTGGAGAGATTGTACTTTCTTCAGGTGTTTTAAGTTCTATCTGCTGAACTTTGTTGCGTGATTGTTGCAGTTTGCAGCATAGAATTTCTGCACAAAATTTGACAGTAAGGCACGGAAAAGTTTACACCATTCTGTAGCTGCTTGATGTTTTTCTGAGCTTTCGGAAAAGTGATTATGTTATCTGGAGTGCCATTTTACTTACTGGAGAAGACTTTCAGACAATCTAGCTGGTTCACAACATAAGGTTATTACGTACATCTCCTTTTCCTCTACTTTGATTTCCTTTGATTGCAAAATAAAGTAGTTAAAAATTGTCCAGTCGTAGTTAATACTGTACTGGTTCATTTTTCAGCTGTGAGTTTGATGGAAAGAGACGGTAGCTTATATATATGCAGCACTAATTTGTCTAATAGATATCTTAGAGCTTACTTAGATTCGTTATTGCACAACATTTTTGATATTCGTGCTTTGGTTACAATACCTCGAATTCGTTTATAAGTCTTTCTCTAGTAACTACAATGGCATTCCAGGTGAATCCTTTATGTTAGCTTACTCAAAGAACACATGCTTCTTTGAACATTTAGATTTATTTTATGCCGGCGATCGAGGCCGGCCTCGGCTCGGTGGAAAGGGTGGTTCACGACTGTATGTGAGGTAATGAGTTCTGAATCTTAGCAATTGAATTATTGCTTTATTGTACAGTATTTTTCATGTGCACGTTACTCTCTTCGTGATTGATAATTAATAATAATCGAATTTATTCTTGATCCAAAAGAATATATATATATATATATATAATTGATATATTGAAATGAAATAAATTCCTCCTCCTTAAAAAAAATTGTTTAATTCCATGGCGGATATTTGGTTGGAGATCGAATTTTCTTTTCATTTCTCTTCTATGATATATCATCTCCGGAAAATGATTAATATAGCAGTTTGTTCTTTGTTTAAAAGTATTGAAATAATTGATCGTAATGTATCAAATTGCTTTCCATATGAGAAAGATAATAACAATAATTATTATGCTCTGATGGTCTTTTTTATTTTAACATTACAATTTTTTTCATTTATATAAAATATCAGTTTGGATAAATGTTTTAATTACATAATGATTTTACATCTTATTACCCATGCTTTCCCTTCTTATGAGTTATAACCTGATTTAGACTTTTGCTAAAAGGGGCCCCGTTAATTGAAAAATATAAGGATTAGGCCCTCAAATACTGTAGTATATTAATAAATATATTTTAGTTTTCAATTTGTGGGACTACACAACTAAAGAGTACATTGGTAAAAAATTCCGTGCATCGATATTAAATTTTGTGCAGAAACTTGGGGTATGCAAAAAATAAAAATAAAAAACGAACCAAAGCATTTTCGGTTCAATTTTCAGTTTTCATTTTTAAAAAAAATCGATTTTCGATTTTTTCAATTTTCGACTGCAGAAAAACTGAAAAAAAACAATTTCATTTTATTGAAAATAATAATAATAATAATAATACATTTAGTATGAATCTTATTATTATTAATGTAAAGCATTATTACCATACAAAGTTATAATGAGTCATATTTCTAATTCATATGACAAATTGATTATTCATAATAACACACATTCAGTGGAATACATATTAATAATTCATATTCATGCTTTAAATTAATAATAAAAACATTTAGCCTTATTCAGACTACAGGGCCGGGTCCAAAACAACCAGCCATGCTATTCCCTGCAGAAACTGCTAAACACACACACACACATTCAATTTTTTTTTTGTTTTTTTTTTTGGGGGGGGGGGGGGCGCATGGTTTCCATTTTTTCGGTTCGTTAAAATCAAAATCGAACCGAAAAATTTCGGTTTTAACCGAAATTGAAAAAATTGAATGCACAGCCCTACCAGAAAACACTGTGCTAGAAGACGGGACGAAACTCAGCAAATTAAATTCAACTTATTGCTAAAAAAGAAAAGTATTAACTTTTATTAATTGCTGGAAATTTTTACAGAAAAAGGCCAAAAGAAAAGTACTTTTTTTTTTCTCAAACAAGTAAATGTATTGGTAATCAACCTTAACTGCATAAATCCAAATCCTACTAAGCTAACAACACTCAGAAAACAATAAATTTGAATAACAATCTAAATAATAGAAGAAAAAAAACATTTGGTACCATCCTTAAAGCGTCAAGCAAACTTAACTTGTGGAATGTGGGATATGAATTTCCAGAAGTCACTCTCCTTGTCCTTGTAACGTTCACGCAGTTGGTGTGAGTCAATCACCAATTTCTTTATCGCCGCCGCCTTACGGAGCAAGCGATGTGGTAGCGCCGTCAAGCTATTGCAGTAATACACTTCCAAATATGTCAGACATGGCAATACCGACACCGCACTAGAAATTTCTTCTTCCATCGTTATATCTTCCCATTCCATCCACTTGGAACAAATCCAGAATGTGAGACTATTCAACTTAGGAAACCCAATTAGCATTGTGCTACTAATTGATGATGAAGAAGATGAAGATGCTGATGGTGTTTTTATTCCCAGGAACTCCCGTCCTACAAATCGCAAACCATCCCACCGTTGTATCTTAAGATCCTCTAGGAAGGGTAGTTTCCCCAGAGGTGGTGGCGACAAACAGTAATAGCAACGCCAAAGTGAAATTTCTCTTAGTTGGTAGAAGGGCGAGGCAATCCAATCTGGAAATTTAGAGCCATTGAAGTTAGCAATGAACAATTTTTGCACGTTTGGATGTGGCTCGAGAGCATCTAGTACATCGAAACTCAGAGAGAAATATTTCTCCTTGTCCATCTGGCTGTAATCATAGAAAAAAGTTATTTCGAGTCCCTGAATGTGCTTCTTTTTTCTCAATTCTGCTTCACAGGCATCCTCGACCATGCCATCGTCGGCTAGTCTGATATATAAACGTAGAGATCCACTAAGTCTGTTCAACTTCTTCAACCATTCCAACTTGCCCCATTCTTTTCCCCCACAAAAGTCCGACAACGTGCGTAGACTGGTTAGCTGGGCTATTGCTCGAAGCTGGAGTGAAAAGCTCTCTTCAAAGTCGACAGCATGGTAAAAAACATCAAACCCGCAATTGTGAACATTCAAACTTCGCAGTTCACACAAACCACCCATGCTCTCTGGAAACTCCTTTAAATTATTATAGCTCACGTTAAGGTGTCGCAATTGCATCAAATTCCCAATTTCCCTGGGGATCTCATTTAGACTGCAGTAGATTAAGATCAGAGTTTGCAAGTTATACAACCTACAGATGATTTTAAGGTCTTCCACATCAGATAATCTCTTACCAGTCAAATTCAAGGACCTCAAGTGAATCAACTTTTCTATTCCCTTTGGAATACTGGTCAAGAAATGCTCTTCCGGATGTAACACCCTCAGACTTGCGAGGCAGTCACAAACATGTAGAGTAGAAGACCTTTCTTTCATGAAAGGAAATAAACTACGATATTCTTTGATTTGGGAAACTAATGAAGGTTTACAGGCTTGGCAAGTATATGTCATCTCAAGTAATCGGTCACCGGAGCTTTCCAAGTTGCTCTTCCTAAGAAAAAGTGTGAAATCATGAACTATATCATGCATTTTGCACCTTTCTATAATATGCTCATTATCATAATCTTTCACAAAGTCTTGAAATAAAGAACGCATTGCTAAATTGTCAAAGTACTCTCGCCCTCTAAGTTCAAACTCACTTGAATCACCTCCATTGGAGCTTAGATAACCAAGTGCCATCCAACTTCTTATCAGCTCGTCAACATTAATTTCATAATCCTTGGGAAATACAGCACAATATGAGAAGCAACGCTTCTGTGCCGAGGACAAATCATTGTAGCTCAAAAGCAGATGCGGAAAAAGGTCCACCTTCGCCTTTTCTAATTTCCATATTTCGCTCTCCAATACATCCTCCCACTCTTCCGCAGTATTCTTAAAACACAGAAGACTTCCCAAAGCTTTTGCAGCAAGTGGCAAGCCCTTGCACTTCTTAGCTATTTTCCTAGCAATATCTAGCAATAATTTCTCTTCACTTCTTTTAGAAAAGGCTATACTGCGAAATAATGACCAACAATCTTCATCAGAGAGAGCTCCTAGATAGTGGATCTCATTCTCAACATTGGTGCCTATCATTTCTGCTACCCTCTCATTTCTCGTGGTCACCAAAATTGCACTACCAAACGCACCACATTTCAGAGAATTTTTCAAGGGCCCCCACTTTGTATCATCTCCAGTCCAAACATCGTCTAGGACAAGAAGAAACTTCTTTCCTCGAACTGAATCTGATACAATTTCGAGTAAAATATCTAATTGGTTAGTGCTTGGGGGACTTCCTCGCACCTTCTCAACAATCTCTTTGGCAATCCTAGCCTCATCAAAGGGATCTGAAACACAGATCCAAATTCTTATTGGGAAACAATCTTTCACTTGGCTATCGTTATAAACTAGTTGAGCAAGAGTTGTTTTCCCAATTCCTCCCGTCCCCACTATAGAGGTCATTTGGATTGGCCCCAATTGATCTCCTTGACTAACGCTAGTACTGCTTTGTATGAGCTTGCTAACAAGAATGTCCCTATCATCATCCCTTCCTTTAACTTCTTCTACCGTAACAAAAGAAGTAGTAAATCGCCCCAATTCACGTAAAGAATCAATGCCCTTATCTGGAATAAAATTATACCTATCTTTCTCCTTCAAAATCACATCAAGTTTTGATTTTATACTTTCTACTTTCTTGGCAATATCATGGCGAGTAGCAACTTTCTTGAAACTTAAACACGAAGAGTATGGGATGAAGGAGCATACCTTTTGCTTGGGAGGAGCAATGGAACCATCACGTTTTTCTATTTGAAGCTTGAGAAGAGAGACATACCACTCATCCAACACATCGTCCATTTCGTAAGATGCATCCTCGAGCCTTTTCAACCAATCTTTAATGTTTTTGTCCTTGAATCCTCTTCTGTCTGCATCATCCAACAGATTTCTAACTCTCTTCAATTCATCAGAGAGATAGAGAACCTCCTTCTCCACACCTCTCACCAAATTTATTTCTTGCCGAACCTGCTCAGCAATGATTGCTATTAGCCGCTGTGCCACATCGGAAATAATAGCATCCGCCATGTTGACCACCTTTTTCGTTTTTTTTTTTTTCAATATTGTCTCTTTTTGTGTTTGTGTATGTGTATGTGTATGTTTGGTAGGCTTCTTTCTGGTGGTTTTATCATTATCAACTCGGAGATATAAATAGATGGACCAACAAGACTTATTAGAAACACTAAGCTCAGAATCTGAATTTTCTTTGTTTTCAAGAATTGAATTGGTTCATTACTTGAGGGAACTTCGCAAGCTATAGCTTACTTTAAAAAAGGCATTGAGACTTGTTTTATTTCTTGATGGGGTTTCATTTAAACATAGAATATAACTAGCTTGTTAAAGTTACTCAGGTGTCTTTAATACTCATATTCTCTCTTGCAAGGCCAAAAATATAGTTACTGGGAAATTTTACGCATCTCCAGAAAATAAACTATTAAAAAAACTTGATCAAGTTAAAGAAAAAAAAAAGGAAAATAGAACACTCATTTGAACACCAGATGAATTTGCAGGATTAAAGAGAGTGAAAACGACATGAATCTAAACTACCATCCCAAGTCCCTCCTTTTAGAAATTGAAGTATGTGTACAGTTCCTCCATAATTAGCGAATGATATGTCTGGTTTTATTTCTAAAAAAAAAAAAAATTGCATTCTAATTTTTTAAACTTAAAACAATTATATTGATCCTCATTTGAGAATAAAAATATATTTGCTTTATTTGATTCCATCAGAACTTAGCAAGCTATACATTACTTTAAAAAACATGATTCTTAAACCATTTAGATTTGTTTTATTCCTTGGTGGGGTTTCCTTTACACATAGAATATATACTTGTTTAAGTTAGATATCTCTCATATTCATATCTTGTATTGTGCAAGGCCAAAAATTCTTGTTCTTCATTCAGGAATTACGCATACAAATATTAGACAAACACTGAGGTGTAAGAAGAGTTGAGCCAAATTGTCATGCCCCGAATATTCTAATGATCAGCTAACCTCAATCTCAAATATGGTTGTTTGGAAGCTAATGAGCAGGCTTGTAAGCTTTTTATTTTTCCTTTTAAAGAGCTAACCGATATGCATAATAGCAAATAAAGAATAATAATAATAATATTATTATTATTTTAAAAGTAAAGTGAAATTCATTGATAATTTTATGTGTATGTTAATAATACTTATTTATAAAATACTAATTATATTAAAAATAGTTTAAAATTATATATTAATTTAATTACAAAGAAAACCAGAATGATAAGTATGATGAAGAATATTTATATTGCTTAAAATAATTATTATTAATTTTTTTTTAAGGTAAATGAGCCAAGCACAAGCTCAAGCTTAAAATTTGAACCTCGTCGAGTTTGAACTTGAGTTCAGTACTTTTGATTCGAGCTCAAGCTCAAGCTCAAGCTCAAAAATTTTTCCAAACTCTACCCGAGCTTTACACCCAAATGAATTATATGGTTTCCAAAAACAAATTCCTAGGTCTGATATAGTAAGAACTATATGATTAAAGACTAGTATATAAATAGAGATTGCTGATAGTAAATAGCAATTTTATGCTAGAATATGTACGTATTATATATGCATTAAGAAACAAAAAATTGAAACAGAAATAAAGATCAAAAGGTAATGGAATTTACTGATCATGTTTTGTTTCTTTCTTGTTGCAAAGACTGGAAGATCTTGGCAGCTGATTCCTGTTCTGATTTGGGGTTGTGAGGCACAGTCTCGAGCACTTGTACACTCTGATCACTGCATATTTGATACTTTGAAGCCTCAACTGATGGTTTCGTTGCAAAAAGAGACGGAAGATCTCCTTGCAACCGACTACTCCCACGACTTCCCTTCACATTACAATCAATTACTACTTGGCTGCCATGGCCCAAATTTTGGACGGTATGATCAACTTCAATATCATTCATACCGCTTGGATGATTGATCAGTGGCGTGGCATATGGTTGAAAGTAACTTTGACCCATTGAGAAATGTGCGATCGTGCAGTGGTCAGTTGCCGGAACACCATAAGCTGTTCCGCCTGAACTAATGGGTGCCATGATGCCGAGAGCTGGAGGACACAGGCCGACAAGTGGCTTGTAAATTAGTCCCTCATAAGGGGATTCCACAGGAACCAACCAGTGCTTATGGAAACACGAAGGTGCTATTTTAGCATTAGGATCAACAGATGCTGGTGGAGGTGATGAAGCCATTGGAGTTGAAGATCCTTTTCCAGTGTCGTTTATAGCCCCGGCCACACAATCTTTATCATGATTTAACTTAGCCGGGTCGAATTTATGAAAATTGGTAGTTAGTTTGTTGAGATAGAAGCTGTTTTCGTGTAGTAATTCCAGTGATCCAGCTATGAGTCTCTGCACCTGTTAATGCTTTTTTTTACATGTATCAAAAGCAATACTTTTAACTGTAAAATATCATGTACATGAATTGAATATAGGCTACCTTACCTTTATCACTCTATGTAACTCAACTACCTGAAGAGCAAATGTTCTCTGCTGACTGCAAAAAGATCAGTAGAGACATACAATTAACACTATAGGAAAAAGTATTAAGTACTTCATAAGCATACAACTTGTTTCCTGCAATGCAAAATGAGGGAAAAGTAGGTAAAAAGACAAAAAATGCAAAAGAGTTACCGTAATATTGTATTTCTTGCTTTCCAACATAGTCTCTGACCAATCACTTGTACTACATCATCAGGAGTTACATCCAGAACTGGTACAGACAAAGTGTCTGAAATTTCTTGCTTGATTTCAACATTTGATCCTCGCAAGGGCCCACAATCCTCATATTCAGACAGATCGTTCATCGTTCCAATCTTGGAATGTAATGAAACATCCGCAGCAGATGCACATCTTTTCCTCATGATCCTATCTTGCTGTGCACAAGGATCATCCACCAAATTGTCTTTCTTGTGATGTTTAATAGATTTGAGAGCTTTATGATTCTGCTCAGATTTTAAGCAAGTATTATGGAGTTCTGGTAAAGAGATCGAGCTAAAGGTCGTAAGTTTTTCTCTATCAAAGTGATTACCATGGCTTTGACTCATTCCTGAGGGAAATACAAAATCATTCATATCTACGGACCTCCTTGAGCAACCATTCGCTAAGGCGTGTGGCTGCAATGAGTCACATGCATAATAAGAGTCATTTAGCTCAGCTAAGTGAGAAGATCCAGGCAAGCTACTGAATGTGGGAAGTACTCTCTGCTGTGGACCGCCAATCTATTGTCATTTAAGATGTGAACGATGGTGATCAATTTGAAAAGCATTTTACTTTTACGGTAATGATTCATGATATACTTGACGAATATCATACAACCAAGAAAAAGGAAAGGACAAGCATATTAAAGATTATCTTCATATTTTCAAGGGGTAATTACATCTACATCCCCTAAGGTTTGTTGTAAAATACACTTAGACTTCCCTGATGTTTGCATAATTGCAGAAATCACCACCCTCCCCTCATCTTTCGTCTTACAGTTAGCCCCTTAAAAATTTGACAACATGAGCAGTTTGTTTAATTATGCATATCTCAAGGGGTCTGTGTATTTATACCAAATATCAGGGCTGTAAGCGTAATTATCCCTTTTTGAAGAACAAACCATGATTATTTCTTTGTTTCTTTAACAAGTATGGATATACAAAACATATTAGTAATTTCAAAGACCAGCTTAATTATGAACCAACCATGATTTAATGAGGTATCAGAAGACTAATCACAGGCGGTGACATGAAACGAGCTTGAATATGATAACATGTTGAAACTAATATAAGAAAACAAAGTAAAATGAAGTTGCTTTTGAAATAAAGTCCTTACTAGGTTCATGTAATTCAGTCAAAACACTAGCAACGACAAATTTACTTGATTGATAAAGACGAAATCGAGCTAAAGAGCCACATAACCATAGTAGTGTTTTCCTGAACTCACTTGGCTTGAGTTGAATCTTGGACTTGAGGAGGTACATTGTTGTACTGTTCAGAAGCAGCCATTTTATTCCTTGGAGGGGGCCTTGCCCCCCCTTTATCTGCATCATTAACATGCAGTTTAGGAAACAGAGGATCCATTGGCTTTATCAATTCATCTTTTCAACCTTTCATCATCATACTCTTCTCAGAGTTGTAAACAAAATCGCACTAAAACCCTATCTCATGATCAAACTCAAACAACAATCCCATTTCATCAAAATACAAAGCTCGAAAATTGCAAAAAGATAATTGAATGAGTGGCTACTCCCATCAACCCCACCTCAAAAGAACAAATTCTTATGACTTACAACAATACCAATGAGCAAGACACAACCAAAAACAAACTTCTATTGCCTCTAAGATCCTCAAGAAACCTAAATAAAATCAGGTCTTTAGAAAGATTTTCCGAGCATTTTATGCATGGATTTTCACAAGCACATAACGTGGCTACTCACTTCAATCAAAAAAATCCACTCTTCCGAGCAACAAGCTCAAATGGGCAGGCCCCGGCCGGGAAACAAGAAATCATCCCACAACTTCAAAGAACACCACAATCAAGCAACCCCAAAAGAAATCAAGAAAAGTAAAACCAAAAACAAGAAAATGCAGCACTTTGAAAAAAAATATCATGTAACGTGAGAGATACAGAGGGGGCGGAGAGCTAGTTAAGGGCTTAAGCCACAGGTGGAGAAGATATATAGATTAGAATCGGCGAAAGAAAAGGGTCAGCTCAGAATCTCAAAAGATCACATCAGCAACACCTGGAAGAGAGAGAGAGAGAGAGAGAGAGAGAGGGAGAGGAAGAAACACTGATTGTGGGGTCAAAATCTTTACTTCTCGGGGCCCTGAAACTGGTGTCAAAAATGGAAAACTTGCCTTGTTTTCTAGTTAGAGAAAGGGAACAACAGAAACATGGGCTCTGTGAGTGTGTGTGTGTGTGTGTGGGACTGAGTCACAGTTTTCAAGACTTGGTTTCCCTCCATGCAAATGTCCATGGCAGCAACAAGTTGGATGTGCGACTGTGTGCGCGCTTATAAGCCACATTTTTCCTTGCATTATTAAATTTGGCCAATCTTTTGACAAAATATCCGATAAAATATCGCGACCACATGTGCTTGTTCTTTTAAACGCCATTCAATCTTTTTCTCGTTCGTGCTAGGTTCCCGCTTGCATTCTGCGAATAATTCCAAGTGCATTACCTTTGTTTTCCTTGTGATCACGATACAATTTACAGCGGGGGCAATTTTAGCACAAGCCCGACTTCATTAAATTAATATTAATATCACATAACGAGAGGGTTATATTTAATGTATGACTGGCGTTTAATTACATAACAAATATATTAATATTTGTAATATGATTAGTTAAGTTCGATCAAACTAAATACACGCAAGATTCTCTATTACAAACTGTGTTTCATTTTCTATTTCAATATATGGATATACATCAACTGTAAAGATCTAAGACCACGTGGCATGCATTGATAAGTGTAATAGAAGATGCAACATGATTATATAATAAATGACTTGACATGTAGTTTTACACACATGGCATAAATATGAAATATGCAATAAGAGATCAAACAATATTTTACAATAAAGAATCCTATCCGAACTAAATATGTGTGGGTTTTATTTCCAAATTTATAGCTTTTATTTCTTTAAAAAATATTTAGAGACTAATCTTGTCATCTTCCCGAGTTTCTTTTTTTCCTTTTCCTAATTACTTGTGAAGCGGGCTTCTTAAGTTATAGTTTGTTTCAAGAGTTGACTATACTTGGTATCCTTAAATCTACATCAATGTACATCTATATATAGTTCGCAAAGTATTTAAATTAATTTATAATCTAAAGCTAATTTTAAATTATTATGTTTTAATTAAAAATCAAAATCTTAACTATTCAACCAAAACTAAATTTAGACTCTAAAGTATATATATGAACAATAATATTTTCAATAGTTGCTTGAATTTGTCTATGCTCTTTCTCCAAAGCAAATCAAATTTGTATATTTATTTTTCTTTAAAGAAATTACATTTACTAAGGTACATCATAATCCAATTTTAATAAATGAAACATATTTAAATTATAGTTAATTATCAAAAAAAAAGATATCATTATAGTTAAAAATACTTATCAATTTTTATTCAAAATAATCAACCTTACTCATAATTTATACTTGATAAATTCATTAGGTTAAAAAGAAAAATAGAATAGTATTTTCATATTTAATTTTCAAGTATTATTACAACAATTAATTAACTTAGTTTTTATCAATTTATTTAAGCTATCAATTATTTTTAAATTAAAATTAAAAACTATTTTTATAGTTAATAAAACAATTAAATCGAATCTATCAAATTTAACAATTTTATAAAATTTGTAAGAATAATAAGCATATTGGCATGTAGTCATATATTGTTAGAATACGATGTAATATACATGTAAAAAGTTTACATCTAATAAACCATAAAAGTGAAATAATTTCAAAGGGAAGCAATAAAGAATAATAAATAAATGAAAATTGAATATGTTGGCAATTTAATACCAAAAAAGATTGAAGGCAAAGAAACAACAAATTGACAAAGAAAAGTTAGATAATAAAACTTTCATATAAATAGCGTTAAACTATATAAAAAAAATGATAGAGATAAAAAGATGACAAAATATATTGTAGATGATATTGTGTCCGCATTTTAAATTTTTTTAAATTTTTTTTTGAAATTATAATTTAGGGCAATTTGAGTATACACCCCTTGAGGTATAGCTTAATTACAAAATAATTTATGTGGTTTTAAAAATTACAAATACCCCCTAAAATATATATCAACTTAACAAAATTCATCATTTGTCAAGGCATGACATAATTACGAATTTTATTGTTATTGATTTCGACTAGGTTTTGAGATGAGATCGGAATGATTGTTACAAAATACAAG
>JAOWBU010000687.1:0-25000 GCA_026212405.1 Petrea volubilis
AATTAAGTGTGTATAATTAGCAAAAGGGTCATCTATCTAAAAATTAAAAAAAAAAGGTTACAAGGGTTATCTATTAGAAACTCCAAAAAACCTATTAATAAGACAAGTCTTTCCTTAAAAAAATAGTAAATAAACCCATAAAATAAGGCTATATTGGTCGTTTGATAGGGTTGTGGAGTAATTTTTAAGAAAACTTTGAAATGCTATTTTAGGAACTAGAATTTTGGTGAAAAAAAAAAGTAAAAAGAAAATGAAAATAATGAAAAATTATAGCAAATAATACTATTATTTGAATTAAAAAAAAAAATTCTTCCTATTTTCTTTATCAAATTTAAAAAATCATATGTTGCTAAGTGAAACTCAACTAAAAATAATCAAGAATTCCCACAAATAAAATACATAGAAATAAAAAAAGAAATGATCTCTGTTAAGAAAGAACTCGAAAAGGAGCATCTGAACTAATAATCTCTCTCCCTCCCATATAACTATAAACCCTGACAAAAATCACATGACCATGCAGACAATTTTAGACGACTAGACCCACCCACGCACCCCATCCCACATGGAACTGTGAGAGACAAAAAATAATAATAATAAAAAAGAGTAATAAAGAAAAAAAGCCTAATAACCCCACTCACTTCATCTCCCTCCTCATTTCATTCACGTTCAAAAAATTCTCTTTTGATAATAATAATGGTTTTGCCAACTTCCCTCTACTCCCCTATCACCATAATTTTGGTCTACACATGGCGGATGGACCATATACTGCCATATTAAACAACTAACCAACCAACCAAGCTTTTCTGGGCTGTCTTGTTTTTTGTTTTTTTCTTGGCCATTCTATTATGGGGTTTCACCAGGGCATCTTCTACTTGGATCTGGAGTGGTGTTAGTTTCAAGAATGGTTGAATGTTATGGTGCTCATTGCTGATGGGCAAAATTTATATGCGGTTATTGAGTTTGTTCCGTAGTTCTTTGGGTTCTTATTCTGAAAATTTCTTTAGTTGTACTTGATTTTGCCTTTCTGGGCTTCATTTTTCTTTCTTGTTCTTGTGTGTGTGTGTTCTTCTTCTTATTATTTTTTCCCCTTTTGTGCTTGATTGTTGAAACTGAAGTGAAAAATTTTGCGAAAAAGTGGGAATTTTCGGAGATACTCCGCTTATTGGAAGTAATGGGCATTTTTGTTTTGGGGATTTTTGTTACTTAAGTGAATTTGGACCAGTAAATTACTGGTGGAAATTGTTGCTCAACTATGTATATTTATGGTGTTGAGAGAGATTATATTAGTGTTTCTATTTAATTTTCCATTTTTTTAAAAAAATTTTTCGCTTGGCTGTTTGAAATTCTTTCTGATTTTGGGGGCTTTATATTTCTTTAAGGATTTTTTTAGTTTTGAGACCTAAGAAGAATATATGGGAAAAAGACTCTGGTTTGAGCATTGATGAACATATCCATGGATGGCAACATTTGAATGTGAAATATTCAGACATTGGTGTTTGAAGGAAAAAAGAGTGAAAAAATGGCTGCAAAATTATTACATTCCTTGACAGATGATAATCCAGATTTGCAGAAGCAAATAGGATGTATGACTGGCATCTTTCAAATATTCGATCGGCAACATATACTCACCGGTGGAAGGGGGCGTGTTGTTGGCCGTGGCCACAGCCCGAAAAGGCTTCCTCATGGTAAATTATCTTGCTTGTAATTTTATGGCCAAGAATCTTGAATTTTTTGGAGTTATTTTGTTGGCCTTATTTGAATTGATGTATGTTATGTTATGATTAGCATATGAGTTTGATTTGTGGCCATATAATTGTGGGAACTATGCAATCACTTGTTGTGCTACTTGTTCTGTTCATTACCATTGTATTGCTTCATTTCATCTTTTGAAGAGTGGAATCAAATAATACTGGTTATCTTTTGCAGGAACTGCACACTTGAATGGTGGTACTTTTCGGAGAGAGTCTAATAATGCACACCTAAGTTCTGCATCAACAGTACGGTCTTCTTATTTGTTTGTTTATTTATGTTTTTTAAGTTTCTTATGTTGTGAAGAGAACTAGATCACTGAATCAATTGGTCCCCTTAAGGGGTCATTAGATTGCTAGGTTGCTACGTTATGATTTTCTACTTATGCGGAAAAAAAGGATACTCTTTTTCGGTTTTAAAATTACACATACCTCCCTTGTAACTTATTTCCACTAGCAGTTACCCCCGTTTCGTTTATTACACAGTGTAAATATGTTATAGCTCAAATTTAGTATACTTTTCAATGTTATCTAAGTTTCCTAATAATTGTTTCTAGCTTTAATTTAATTTTGATGATCAAAAGGAGGAGATGCTGTAATTTCAGTACGTTTTCGGAATTTCGGTGATATACTTTATGAATATTTCAAATATATCTGCAAACTATTCATAGCATTTCATGGTGACATCTATCGTTAAAATCATCTGTCAATCTCATGCGAGAATTGGACTTTCACCATTTTTTCAATTTGCAGGAAAGATATTCACACAAGAATATACAAGAAAAACAAAGAATCTCAACTGAATCATCAAATCCATCTTTCTCCTCTTTGTCCCATTCATCTTCTTTCTCTTCTCTCGAGTGCAACAGAGCCACTCAACTCGAACCTACATCCTTCGACAGAATAATTTTCCCAGAAACTCCTTCAAGGGACCCCTCGATGAGCCTGCAAAATTCAGCCCCACGATTGAGTCAACAAAGCCTTGATCTTCGTGATTTAGTGAAAGATTCCATGTATAGGGAAATTCAGGGCTTATCGATCAAAGCTAAAACGACAGATGATGCAGCTGATAAGCAAAGAATGCCTTCTGATATCAGAGAATCTCTCAGGGCTCTTGCTAAACTTAGAGAAACACCAACACGGTATCCTAATGAACCTAGAGAACTGTTGAGATCATCATCCTACCATGCAAAAGACGGGTCCTCGTTTTCGATCTTGAGAGACGCTCCTCGGTTTTCTTGTGATGGAAGGGAAGTTCCCAAATCTACCCCTCTAAAGCTTAAAGACCTTCCAAGACTTTCATTGGATAGTAGGACTGTGAATATTGATTCAAGATCCATGCAGAAGCATGTTGGTGGTGAGTTTGATGGTAAGGTTGATAGTGTACAACATACACCTGGACACCAAGCACGGCCCCCAAGTGTTGTAGCAAAGCTGATGGGCTTGGAAACACTGCCCGACTCTGTTTCATCTTCGAGTCAAGTAGATCTTTTAAGTATTTCAAATTCATTCATGACAAAAGATGTTCAAATACCAACTTCCTCAAAGAACATGTGGAAGGAGCCCGTTTCACCACGTTTGATGAAGCCTATGTCACGGTTTCCGATCGAACCAGCACCATGGATTCATCAGAAGCCAGCCTCGAGAACTGCAAGAACTGCAGGAAAGTCTTCAGGCACGTTCCCTTCTGTTTACAGTGAGATAGAGAAGAGATTGAAGGATCTTGAATTCACCCAATCCGGAAAGGACCTGAGAGCCCTTAAGCAGATACTTGAAGCCATGCAGTCTAAAGGGTTCTTAGGAAATGAAAAAGAAAGTCTAACTTCAAATTTCAACACGCATAAAGGCCATGAGCAAAAATATTCTAGTTCCAAACATGAGGCAAAGAAGAGAAGTTCAAGTTCTCCATCACGACATTATGAGTCTCCAATTGTGATCATGAAACCGGCTAAACTTGTTGAGAAATCTTGTCTACCTGCAGCTGCTGTAACCCCACTAGACGGCTTATCTGGTCCACCCAAATTTCATGATCATCATGAATTGCTCGATAGTCGAAAGGGTTCAAGCAGTGGTGGCAGAACAGCTAAAGAGCAGAGTTCTCAATCCATTCAACTAGATAGTGCTGTTAATTCTATCAATATGAACAATGAGAGAACTGTGAAGAGCACACATACTTCAGCAAGACCACAACAGTTGGCCAAAGATATTGGCAATGTGGGCCCCGTGAAGAGTTCGGGATCTATCAGCCCAAGAATGCAACAGAAGAAACTTGAGCTGGAGAAACGATCTCGAACCCCCACCTGTCCTGATTCAAGCAAATCTAGAAGACCTCCAAACAAACAACAATCTGAGTCGAATTCACCAGGTGGACGACGAAGACTGAAAAATCTCAACCTTCAGCAAAATGAATCGAGAAATTTGAATTTTCTTGAAAATGAGAGTTCAGTTCAATCAAATGCTATAATGGCTAGTCCTTCCATGAAGGTTTGATACTTTGTATTCTCCTATATATCCAAATGATTATTCTTGGTCATTTTGTAACTTTGTTTCTTGATTTACTTCAGAAATCTAGTGTGGCATTGAGTGAAGAAGAGTCGGCAGAGTCTGGTTTTGTTCCTGCTGAGTACTCGAGTCCCGTCTCTGTTCTTGACAACACAGTCCACAAAGACGATTCGCCTTCACCTATAAAGTACGTCGGGAAGACCCTCAAAGGTAACTCCTAACATATTTATAATTGTTGCTTGACATGAATTCGTAATAGACACACTAAATGACTTTTCTGTTATTTATATGTAATATCTAGAAAGAAATAGCAACTGCATAGGGTGTGCAAGAGTTGCTTATTGCAAGAATGTATAGTGTAATTTGTGATGTTATATAATCAATGCGTTTCTGGTATTCTGTTTTGTGTTATTTATTTCTCATTGTCTGCTATATGTTCTTTTCTTTGTTCTGAATAACTGAGATACACCGCTTTCTCATTTCTGGAAACTAATTGTCATTGATAAGCATTTCTCACTTCAGCTCTACACTTGAAATAAATTATATCCTGACAATATTAACATAAGTTGCATTAATCAAGAATTTGAAATATCTGGAATCAGTCTAAGCTACGATGTTTTATTTGTTAGAATGAATTGATGCATGCTGTATAACTATGCAACCATTAAGGTCGTGCTTAGTTTAATAAAAGTTGTCTGCAGAAATTAACAGTATTATCCTTTCTCTAAGCTGAGATAAATAACATAATATTCTCCAGAGGGAGTGAAAAAGTGTCCCTTTGCATCTCTCAAATGGTCTGAGATTGTTCCTAAGATATATATAGAGGATGGCTTATCTCTTTTATTTAGTATGTTGTTTCTTTGTATTGAAGCCTTTTAGGATTGGCCGACTGCTCTCAACAGGCTTGTAGCTCTCTTAAAATAATGATAGTATTTCATGTTCCGAACGGAGCCAAGGGGCTGGTGGTACTGGTACGAGCAGCCACCCTCCTCTCAAGTCCATGTAGAGCTATATTTTATATGTATTTTTATTAAAATTTAAAATTTTACCCCCTAAACTGATAAAATACCTTTTATATTTTGTAAAACTTCAATATTGCCCCCCTCCAAATAAAAGTTTCTGGCCCCGTTTCGTAATTCATGCACGATGTGAGAGTATATCTAATCCATTGCATTTTACTTCAGTGGATGTATCCTTGGATAAAGAGAGGGACTCAAATGCAATTCAAGAAACTTCTGTAGATACTTCCATTTCCAACTCTGTCGAACCCGGTCCCAGATCCACAATCAACCGAAAGAAGCTTCAAAACGTTGAAAACTTGGTTCAGAAGCTCAGAAGTCTCAACTCGAGCCACGACGAAGATCGTATGGACTA
The DNA here is from genome assembly GCA_026212405.1 of Petrea volubilis. NCBI lineage: Eukaryota > Viridiplantae > Streptophyta > Magnoliopsida > Lamiales > Verbenaceae > Petrea > Petrea volubilis. The sequence goes on from JAOWBU010000687.1 coordinate 5,625, forward strand.
CATTGCCTCACTGTGTGAGAATGCGGATCCTGACCATAGATACATTTCTGAAATCCTATTGGCTTCAGGGTTTCTACTTAGAGAACTAACAAATTTCCAGTTTCACCCGTCCGGTCATCCCATCAACCCGGAATTGTTCCTCGTCTTGGAACAAACAAAGGCAGGCACTACTGAAAAGACAGCTCAGTTGATAATGAAGGAGAAACTCCATAGGAAACTCGTTTTTGACAGTGTCAATGAGATTCTTGCAAGAAAATTGTCACCGGGCTCGTTTTCCGAGCCCATGTTGGGAAAGAGACTGGCCAGACGGGCTGTCCTCAATGCACAAAAGCTGCTGAGAGAACTGTGTTGTGAGATTGACGTGATTCGGGCTAAAGAACACAAATGCAGCTCGGAGGAAGAGGACAAGAGATGGAAGAACATTTTGCGCAACGATGTCATGCATCAGTGGGGAAGCTGGATGAATTTTGACGATGAGGTCTCGGCTGCTGTTCTTGATATCGAACGGTTGATATTCAAAGATTTGGTTGGTGAGATTGTGATTGGTGACTCTACTTCTGGTTGGAAAACCAAACCGGGCCGGCGTGCGAAGTAGTAGTGTTCGTATTCTTTGTTCTTGTTGCATATCCTCAAATTGTTCCTTTGCCACTTTTTCCCCTCTTGATTTACTTTAGTTTTTGTTCTATTTATTTGTGAAATGACGGGATCGTAGAGGAAATCCTTTATGGGTGAGGTTGTAATGTATTTATAGAAGTTATGATTACAGCATATTAGCCAAGAAAACTAGCACTTTGGATACTGTTTATTTGTATGGCCATGTGATTCCTTATCTTCATTTTCTTCTTATTCTTTCTAATTTATTTTATTTTTATTTTTATTTTTATGTTGTGGGTAGTTAGGTATCATAATACATTCTTAACATTTTTAATTGTTATTAGTTTGGTCCCATCGTAAAGAAAGCCAGTAAATTATTGGAAGTGGGGATCAAAAACTGATAAAAATTCATGCGACTTTCGTTAGTTTTATTAAGGATGTATTTTGATTAGTATTGAAAATTACGGACCAATTCAAAATAAATCGGATACTTGGAGGACAAAAATGAAACTATTCCTTGTGGCTTCTACAAATAGGGATGATTACCGTTGTCGGGTTTCGATACATTTTATCTTTTGGACATATTGAAAATCAAATTGTCGTATATGAGGTTTTTTTTTTCAAAATATATTTCAAATTATAGGTTTTTAAAATAAAATCGAAAGTACAAGTTAAAGTGGTTCGATAGTTCTACACAATAAAAGGAAATGATTAGGTAAAAGTAAGAAAAATACTATCTTCTAATACTAGTAATATATTTGAATCAATATTAAGAAAATCAACGCATGGCAAAATTTTTTTTAAAAAAAAGTATAAAGACTAAATTTATAGAGACCATAAAAACCAATAGATATACTGCAACTCTACATATTTAAATCAAACTCAAAAATAATATTGACTATACAACTTCTTAAGATTTTAGCATAATATAACGATTTAATTCCATTTTTAGTCCCATGAAAAATATTTCATATCACATTTAGTCCCATATGACTAAATTTGCCACCTTTAAAGAGTGTTTGGCTAAGCATATAAGCTCCTCAAAACATTTTATAAGATGTTTTGAAACTTATAAGATGTGGTAGAATATTTGGCTAAATTTTAAGGTAAGGAGTTTATAAGCTCCAAAAATAAAATATTTAGGAGTTTATAAACTCTTTTTAAAAAAGTAAAGATGTGCTACCTTATTTTTTAAGATCTGTCAACATCTTTTATTTTCGATCAAATTAATTACAATATCGTCATTATTATCATCTTATAAGCTAACACCTAACTTACTTATCCAAACACTTTAATAACTTATTTTTAAAATAAGATCCGAAATCTTATAAGTTTCGAAAACATATTGTAAGATATAAGAGTTTATAAGATATTTCAAATAAGCTTTACCCAAACATCCCCTTAGTCCCATAGGATAGGTTTTTCCTCCACATTTTGTCACATCGAACAAAATTTGATGGTGGATTAGCACAAATCACTAATGCGCCCATTTGGCATTTTTCCAGCATTTTTATTGCATATGTGACAATGGACATGGTAGTGATAAAAGCAACCAACTCACTAAAAATATAAAACATAAATTAATTAATAGAAAATGATATATAAAAAATAAAATAACATAAAATTTATATAATACAAAAAGTACATGTTAGAAGCGTATATATGTCTTAAAAATTATATAATATATATATATATATATATATAGAAAATTGATATATAAAAATAATATATATAATACGTACCATGGATAAAATATATGGTAGAAACATACAATTTAAATTAAAAGATATAACATATTAAAAATGGATATATATATATATATATAATATAGAAAATTATATATATATATAGATCAAGAAATACATAAAATAAATATTAAAAATACAAAATATGAATTTAAAAAAACTATAAATAAATAATTAACTTGAAAAACCAACCCCCAACCACAATGCCAACCTCCACCTCCACCTCCACCCAAAAGTCGAGATTCATAAAAGAAAAACCCACACAAACACATATTTGTACACACAAAATTACCATCTCAAATTCATGAAATTGAATACAGTTTCTGTTAGCCTTAATAATTATTTTGATGATGATTTTTTGGCAAGTGGTTGATTGTGATTTTCTAATGAAAGGAAACACGGTTGGGCTGAATCTTTTGTGATCTGCTGACTAAGAAAGATTGGATGCAATATCTCTTATGATCCTTAAATAAGGGATTAACTATGGGAAGAGTTGGTCATGCAATATTATGAGTCTTTGACCAATTAATCTCTTACCTTGTCAAGATCAAATCAATGGCCCTCACTCACCGATCTCAAGAAGGAAGAATCTACTGCCTTATTGATAGGCATGCTGCTGCAAGTATAAATACCCGTCTGTGCAGTACCAGAGGAGTATCTTATTCACTCTGCTTGCCTCTGCTTGATTTTGAATAAGTGTTATTGTGTTTTGATAGGCTAAATACGTGTACAAATTAGAGTGCTAAGGACCAGACACCTCTGTGTTGGTACCAAGCATCTACCAGTTACACGTTAGCTATGAAAGTGGTTTTTGGCACTCTGTATCGTTCCATTTTTCTGTATTCTAGTTTGTGTCAAAACAGTATACTAATAAAACATATTTTTACAGGTTTAAAAGCCTAGGGTGAAATATACCTAGGTAGTGGATTAAGCTTCGGCCCAACCACTATACATAATTGCGTCTTTTTCTTAAGCTTTTTGTTACTTTAATTTCTGTCAATTGGTATCAGAGCCTGGTGCTTGCAAAAAGTTTTTTTTGGTTTAATCAACCTAATTTAAAGATCCTATGACTTGTTTGAACACTAACTTATATGCTGAGGGCCTTTCATACACTAGACCCCCTTTATTTGATGGAACAAATTATGCCACTTGGAAAAATCGTGTCAAGGAGTATTTCATCTCGATTGAATACAAATTGTGGCGTGTCCTTAGTAAAGGGCCTGAAGTTCCTACGAAGGGGGAGGGAAACAAGAAAATTCCTAAAACAGAAGATGAGTTCACGGAAGAAGATGAAAAAATCCTTTCTCTAAATGCTAAAGCTAAGTATATTCTTTCTTGTGCTCTTAATATTGAAGAATATAATAGAGTAAGCACCTGTGAATCAGCAAAAGATATGTGGGATATGTTGCAAGTAACCCATGAAGGGACATCTCAAGTTAAAAGTGAAAGGGTGGCTCTTCTCACCCATCAATTTGAGATGTTCCAAATGAACCAAGGTGAAAGCATAAATCACATGTATGCTCGATTCATAGAAATTGTAAATCAAATGTTTGCTCTAGGAAAGGAAGTGACAGAGGAAGAACAAGTTAGAAAAATCCTCAGATCACTCCCAAGAGAGTGGAACCCCAAAACCACAACCATTTTTGAGGCCAAGGATGTCGATAGAATGACTATGGCTCAACTTATTGGTTCACTCACATCATATGAAATGACATTGATTTCACAAGAAAACCAAGAGAAAAAACGTGACTTAGCATTTAATGTCGAAAAGGAACCAACTTTGGATAATCTAACTGAAAAAGAAATAGAGGATGAACTTGCTTTTCTCACAAAAAAATTTAGACAATTTTCCACTGCAAAGAGCAAGTTCCAGAAGGATTCCAGAGGGAATTACAGAAAACCAAACTTTGACGAACCTACCAGGTGTCATGAGTGTGGTGAACCAAGGCATAAGAGGCCTGAGTGTCCAAAGTTATGAAAATTCCATCAACTTAGGGATGATCATCACTAGTATTCAAGAAACATGCCAACCCAATGGGATGAGCGTCATCATCAATCCAGATCTATGACGGCAACCTGGGATGACCCGGAACCAGAGTTTTTTGAAAATGAAGAAGATGGTATAGATGTCAGTTTTATGGCAAGTCAGGTAAATTCAAATCCTTCCTCTCCTAGATACTATTCTGAAAGCGAAGATCATGAAATACAAGAACTATTGAAAAACAATCTAGAAAAAATTGAAAAACTATTTGTTAGAAACAAGGTTCTTGAGGCAAATCTTATGAAGATTATGAAAGAAAAATAAGATATTGAGGAAAGATTAAGAGATTTATTAGAACTTTTTAAATTTGAAAAGGATGTACTTCTAAATGAGAATGAAGTATTATCTGAGGAAAATTCTCGTTTGGAAGAAGAATTAAATAAAATAAAACGTATAAGAAGGTATCCTTGGAATAATAGAAACAGAAAATGCTATAACTGTGGAAGATTGGGACACATACAATATAATTGTTTTGGAATTCCAACACCCAAAACTGTTTTAAAATGGGTCCCAAAAGGTACCGTGACTAACCCCCAAGGACCCGGTAGTACCAAGGTACCTAAAATGAACTAATTATTGCAGGTGTCATCCAAAGCATCCTGGAACAGCAAGTAGGTATTGGATAGTGGATGCTCGAGACATATGACTGGAACAAAGGCACACTTCACACATCTGGAAGATTGCGATGGTGGAAGTGTGATATTTGCAGATAATACCAAAGGTAGTATCATAGGTATGGGCACTATCGGCACCATCAATGGAACATGCATCGAAAAGGTTTGGTTGGTAAGTGGTCTGAAACATAATCTCTTAAGTATAAGTCAACTATGTGACAATGGGTATGTTGTTAGTTTTTCTCCCAAGCATTGTCACATTCTTAAAAATGATAAAGAGGTTTTTACTGCAAATCGAGATAAAAATATTTACTGTCTTCACCTAAAAGATATTTTTGATCAAAAAATAGAATGCCTAGCCGTGACTGATGAATCCAGCTGGCTATGGCACAAAAGACTGGGACATATAAATTCTGATCTTTTAGCTCACATCTCCTCACACGAACTGGTAAAAGGTTTGCCTAAATTGAAACTTTCTAAAGATAGAATTTGTGACGCCTGTGTTAAAGGTAAACAAAAAAGAACTTCTTTCAAAACCAAAAATGTTATTAGCACTTCCAGAGCATTGGAATTACTCCATCTGGACCTATTTGGACCAACGAGAACCCAATCCTTAGGTGGAAAAAGGTACGTTTTTGTTATTGTTGATGACTATACACGATTTACATGGGTGTTTTTTCTTGCTCATAAAAACGATGCTCTTAAAGTTTTTATTCCTCTCACAAAACGTCTGCAAAATGAAAAAGGTTGGAATATCAAAAGTATTCGTAGTGATCATGGCACGGAATTCGATGAAGCAAACTTTCTTATTTTTTGCGAACAAAATGGTTATAATCATGAATTTTCTGCGCCCAAAACACCCCAACAAAATGGGTAGTGGAACGCAAAAATCGAATTCTTCAAGAAATGGCCCGAACCATGATAAATGAATATAATGTACCCATGCACTTGTGGGCTGAAGCCGTCAACACTGCATGCTACATATCAAATCGAGTCTTCATAAGACCGCTTTTACAAAAAACACCTTATGAACTCTAGTATGGTAGGATTCCAACTGTTTCATACTTTAAGATTTTCAGATGTAAATGTTTTATTCTAAATGATAGAGATCACTTGAGCAAATTTGACTCTAAAACTGACGAAGGAATTTTCGTTGGCTATGCCACAAAAGGCAAAGCCTACAGAGTGTTTAATAAACAAAAAAATTATGTACAAGAATCAGTTCACATTATTTTTGATGAGACTAGCAGCAAAGCCAAGGAATCCTTGAGCTATGATGACTCAGATATTCTCCTTTTTCCTAAAGAAGTTCCAGAAAAATAGATTGATACCAAGCCTGATGATAAAGAGGGAGAGTCATCACTTGAGGAAAATACTCTACCACGTAGAAAATTTAAACACGCATCCAGCCATCCCGTGGACAAAATCATCGGTGATCCCAAGTCCGGTATCACCACCAGATCACAAAATAAGGACCAAAGTGCGTTCATCTCCATGACAGAACCACATAACACAAACGAAGCTCTGGAGGATCCAAATTGGGTAAATGCTATGGAAGAAGAATTAGACCAATTTCAGAAAAACCAGGTATGGGACCTGGTAGAAAGACCTAAGAACCAAATGGTTATTGGTACCAAATGGGTATTTCGCAACAAATTGAATGAAAGTGGACAGGTAACTAGAAACAAGGCTCGACTTGTTGCCAAAGGATATTGTCAACAAGAGGGCATAGATTTTGACGAAACCTACGCCCCTGTTGCAAGGTTAGAATCTATACGCATGTTGCTCGCTTTTTCATGTTTCAAAAAATTCTCTCTCTTTCAAATGGATGTCAAAAGTGCTTTTTTAAATGGTCTTATTAGTGAAAATGTTTTTGTTGAACAACCTCCTGGTTTCATAAACCAAGATTTTCCCACACACGTTTTCAAATTATCAAAAGCTCTTTACGGTCTGAAACAGGCACCTCGTGCCTGGTATGAAAGACTGAGCCTTTATCTGGTTTCAAATGATTTCACTGCTGGATCAAGTGATCCAACCCTATTTATAAAGAACCAGAACCAAGACATTCTACTAGTTCAAATATATGTCGACGATATAATTTTTGGCAGCACTAATATACTTCTTTGTAAGGATTTCTCTAAAAGAATGGAACAGGAATTCGAGATGAGTATGATGGGAGAACTCAAGTTTTTTCTTGGTCTCCAAATCAGACAATCTGAAAGTGGCATATTCCTGTGTCAAGAGAAATACATGAACGGAGTACTCAAGAAATACCACATGGAATCATGTAATCCAATGTCCACACCTATGTGCACGTCTACAAAACTAGACAAGGATGAAACAGGTAAATCAGTTGATGAAAATCTTTATAGAGGTATGATTGGTAGCCTGCTCTATCTCACTGCCAGTCGCCCAGATATACTATATGCTATAGCTGTCTGTGCACGATTCCAGTCATGTCCAAAGGAATCTCATCTTACAGCTGTAAAACGAATTCTTCGTTATTTAAAGGGAACAACCAGATATGGACTCTGGTACCCGATCTCAAATCACTTTGATATGATTGGTTTTTCAAATGCTGACTATGCAGGTAGCAAGATTGATCGAAAAAGTACCACTGGCACATGCCAATACCTTGGCAAATGTCTTGTCAGCTGGTCATGTAAAAAACAAAGTGTAGTGGCTCTCTCAACCACTGAAGCTGAATACATGGCACTGGGGAGTTGTTGTACCCAAATAATGTGGATGAAACAAACACTCAAGGACTTTGGTCTAAATTATGAAAATATACCACTATACTGTGATAATACCAGCGCCATCAGTATTTCAAAAAACCCTATTTTTCACTCTCGCACAAAACACATAGATATACGTCATCATTTACTGCGAGATCATGTTCAGAAAGGTAATATCAAAATTCTTCACATCGACACAAATGATCAGGTAGCCGACATTTTCACAAAACCCCTTTCTGAGGAAAGATTTTCTTTTTTGAGAGGAAAATTGCTCATTCATTTTACATAATCATATATATATATATACACACACATACACTTCACATACCTAACCTATATACTATATATCTTATTAACTTCCACTTATTTAATTTAACCATAGTTTCCCCTTATTTATTATTTATTAATTAAACTACTCATCTATATATATATACTAAATACGTATGTATAATAATTATATATAGTATCTTTCCTAATTGTGTTTTTAAAACTTCCAAAATTCAACCGGGTGCGTCGTTTCTTGTCCCTTTTATAACGTCCGCTGTGATTTCTTTGGTCAATTATTTATATCACTCCCTTAACCTAATGTAACCCTAAAATTCTTTTTTGCCGCTATCTCCTCTCTTCTTTCACTCTCTACCGTCTCTCTCTATTCTCATCTCTTTCGTCTTCCTCAATCTAGGGTTTCATCCCCAAATTCCCGAGATGAGGCACTTCTCGCCCTTACACACGCTATTACCAAACTCACTGCATCAGTTGACAAACTGGCCGACAAGCTTGACGCAACGCAGCCTCCTCTTCATGGTTCCAAAGCCTCCTCTGCCCATTTTTGATGATGAAGGGGGAGAAGTTTGATCTCTCTGACTTCTGAACTGCTGGTTTTTGTGAAACACTAATACTCTGTGAAGTCTTGATACTTGGTTTCTGTTGCATGCCATATTCAAACCTGCTGTTTTGTTTTGGTAAAACACTAATATGCTTTTCAAGGTTGCCCCGTTTTCTTAACCATCTTATATGTTTGTTGTGATTAGACTATTTTGTTGTATTCCTCTGGCACACATTCTTTTCGACAGGGGGAGTGTCACCGGCAGGGGGAGCATTGGTCGATCATCATCAAAAAGGGGGAGATTGTTAGCCCTAATAATTATTTTGATGATGATTTTTTGGCAAGTGGTTGATTGTGATTTTCTAATGAAAGGAAACACGGTTGGACTGAATCTTTTGTGAGCTGCTGACTAAGAAAGATTGGATGCAATATCTCTTATGATCCTTAAATAAGGGATTAACTATGGGAAGAGTTGGTCATGCAATATTATGAGTCTTTGACCAATTAATCTCTTACCTTGTCAAGATCAAATCAATGGCCCTCACTCACCGATCTCAAGAAGGAAGAATCTACTGCCTTATTGATAGGCATGCTGCTGCAAGTATAAATACCCGTCTGTGCAGTACCAGAGGAGTATCTTATTCACTCTGCTTGCCTCTGCTTGATTTTGAATAAGTGTTATTGTGTTTTGATAGGCTAAATACGTGTACAAATTAGAGTGCTAAGGACCAGACACCTCTGTGTTGGTACCAAGCATCTACCAGTTACACGTTAGCTGTGAAAGTGGTTTTTGGCACTCTGTGTCGTTCCATTTTTCTGTATTCCAGTTTGTGTCAAAACAGTATACTAATAAAACATATTTTTACAGGTTTAAAAGCCTAGGGTGAAATATACCTAGGTAGTGGATTAAGTTTCGGCCCAACCACTATACATAACTGCGTCTTTTTCTTAAGCTTTTTGTTACTTTAATTTCTGTCAGTTTCTATGTTCCGTCAAAAGGCGTCACACAGCGATGTGCTACCTCCTACTTTTTTGTCTCAATGTTATTTCCATACTTTCGATCCCACCTCAAGGACAACGTAACCATGCATCCAATGTGACCATTTGATCCATTTTCACAGTGTATCTTCTTGTGCGCTCGAGTGTATTTTCTTATCATTTTTTCTTTAGGTTTCAGAAAACAAAAGGGTGGAGGGGGACGCGGTTGGGGATAGGGGGTGCTAATATGTATATAATTAATATATGTATGGCATATTTATATATTTATTTATACAAAATATACATTATTTAATAATAAAAAGTAAATATTTTTTAAATATGCATTTCGTATTATTTAGTTTTTTTATATATTTTTTCTTAAATTATATTAATATTTATATTTTATAATTTCAAAATATAGTTGTATAATTTATGTTTTTCACAAAAAGTCTTTCCATGGCAGTTAACTCATATCCTGCTCAGCACCAAAAATGCCACATATACTTACTGACCTGACACGCAAGTGACTTATAAAATTTACGGTTGAAATTCGGCCATTGAGACTAAATGTGGCGGAAAAACCTATTCCATGAGAATAAATGTGGCATATTTGGTCCTATGGGATTAAATGTGAAAATGAAATATTTCCTATGTGACCAAAAATGGAATTAACTCATAATATAACACACTAAATTTTTAGTGCATGCATAACTTAACATTGACTGTTCAGATGTATTGTAAATTTTGAATGATTAAATCAAGGGATAATTACATCTACTACCCCTCGGAAGATTGGAAACTACAATTGGTCCCCCAAAAATTTTCAATATTACAACCACATTCCCTAAGGAATTTGAAAATTACCAAAACCCCCCTCGTCAGCCGGTTCCCGGTCATTTTTGAACAAAGTTCCGATTTTACCCCTGCTTTAGTAATTATTAAAATTAAATTAAAAAACCTGAAAAATGTTATGTATAGTTTGACCATTTTACCCTTGAAGCTTAAAAAAGTAAGACAAAATGAGAAAACCTCTCCCATTTCTTCTCTCCCGCGTAGAACCCACCTCTGCAAAAAAAACCCATGTCAACCCATGAACACTCCATGATTGTAGGGCTAATGTAGCTCATTTTTACTCGTTTTCGTTTGATTCAACGTCGTTTTTGAGGCCGACGAACGTGTTTGTGGTGGCGTGAGGCGGGTACCGATCTCTCAAACATCCATTTTGTGGGTTTGAAGGTAAGTTGCTTGAACATCTAAATTTTTGGAGTAAAAATCCTTCATTTTCTGTAAAATATGTGTAAAATATGTTTATTGAAGTATTTGAACAAAGTATTGTGTTGATTTGTTAGATTGGGTTTCGATTTTTAGGGTTTTTTTCCCCTTTTCGATTTTGTCAGAATTTTTTAATTTTTTCTTTTTCTCGTAGTTGCATTATGATTGAAATGTTAGTTTTGTTATGGAATGTTGTTGATTTTGTCCGAAAATCCTATTTTGGCGTAATTTTTGTAGCCATGCAAAATGGATGCAGACTATTTCTGCTGTTTTTCAACCACTATGTTGATGTGTGTTGGTTATTTGGTGTTCATACGATCAATGTAGGTGTGTGTTTAATCTGATGTTGTTTTTGAACCACTATGTTGATGTGTGTTGGTTATTTGGGTTATTTGGTGTTCATACGATCAATGCAGACTTAGTAAATAAATGTTAAGTAACATTACCTTCATAATGTGTAGGTTTAGCAGGAATGAGGAGGCCTGAAGTGTTTAATTTGTTGTTGCATTATGAGAATGAGAAGAAGATGCTAAAAGAAGTGAATCCCAAAAATTACAAGTACAAGGACTTGATGAAAGACATTGTTGAAGTTGCATTTCCTCACAACGAAGAATTGAAGAATAGTGAATTGTTCATAAGCTACAAGTTGTACACTTGGAACAAAGTAGACATTATTCATGTGTATCTCGATGAAGATGTTGTTAAGATGTTTCGTATTTGTCCTAAAGAGATCAGAATTTATGTCAAAACTATTGGTATACATGGAGACATAAATGCTCAACAAGATGAAGGCAATGAAGAAGTTCCAAATGCGGGTCAAGTTAATGAAGAAGATGGAAATGGTGAAGAAGGTGATGTAAAAGACAATGGAGGTGAGTTTGATGATTGGCTTGATGAATATTTGAGAGATGATTGTTCTTTGTTTGATGATGAGGATGTTAATGAGGGTGCCGATGAAGCTGAGCAGAATAATGAACCGCTTGAGAATGATGATGTGGACTCAGTTTCCTCTCTTGAAATTAGAGAAGGAGGGGAAAGTGAGAGGGATCTGCCTACCCATTCATCTGACTCAAACATGTCCGACTATGAGTCCGATGATCATTGTGAGACAATTCATGAAAGCAATGAAGATATGCAGGCTGACCCCCTAAACGGTTGGTCAGATGTCAAAGAGATTGAAATTCCACAAAATCCCAATGAAAGGTTCAAGTTGGAAGCTAGGGGTGTATGTCGTAATATCCAAAAGTTTAGGGAGGTACTAAAGGAATACTGTATCAGAGAGGGCATACAAGTTGTGAGGAAAAAGAACGAAGCTAGAAGGGTGACCGTTAAGTGTGCAGCCCGTAATTGCCATTGGAGGCTTCATGCTTCCCTTCTCAAAGATAGGACCACTTTTATGATCAAGTCAGTTTCTTCTGAGCACAGTTGTATCAGAGTTGACAAACTTAAGGAAGCTAGTGCTAGTTGGATGGCAAACAAATTGGTGCCGATTATGAAAGCAAATCCAGATATCAAGAATGCTGGACTGAGATCTGAGTTGAAGAAACTAGGAGTTGATCCCATATATATGCAGCTGTATCGAGCAAAACTGAAGGCCCTAGATATCATTCATGGGCAGCTGGGTGACTCTTACGTGTTGATGCCCAAATATGCAGCTATGGTTGAAAGAACCAATCCTGGGAGTTATGTGAAGCTTGAGTACCACTTGGGTGAGACAAACAACATTCCACTTGAGCATTCATTTAAAAGGTTCTTTATTGGCTTAGAGGCATTGAAAAGTGGTTTTCTACACGGCTGCCAACCCTTCATTGGTCTAGATGGTTGTCATTTGAAAGGTAAATATGGTGGAGTTCTTCTTTCAGCGGTTTCATTAGATGGCAATATGGGACTTTACCCATTAGCATTTGCAGTGGTTGAGACAGAGAACAAGGACAGTTGGGGATTTTTCCTTCACTGTCTTCGTAATATGTTGGGAGGGTTTGTTGTTGAAAAGCCTTGGACTTTCATGACAGACAGGCAAAAGGTTACGTTCCCTTACTTTATTACAAGTTAGTCATTGTTTAAATTTCCTTATCTAATTATAGTTTTGCATTGACTTCTTGCAGGGCTTAATTGAGGCTTTGCATGATATAGTTCCTCATGCTGTGAATAGGAAATGCTGTCGACATGTTTATGCAAACCTTAGACAGTCATTTCCTGGGGTGATGGTAAAAAAGCTATTTTGGGCTTCAGCAAGGTCTTATACAGCAAGTGGATTTAAAAGAGCAATGACTGCTTTGAAAGATTGCAAACCTGATGCGTATAGGTGGGTAACAGGAGATAGGAGATCCATCCCTTTGGGCAAGACATGCTTTCAGACTTGATATGAAGAACGAACATGTCACGAATAATATTAGTGAGAGCTTTAACAGCTGGATTGGCTCATTACGAGCCAAACCTATACAAAAGTTGGTGGATGGGCTAAGGTCTAAGATCATGCATAGGGTTCAAACTAGGAGTCAAAGGCCTAGGAAGTGGAGTACAAGTGTCACAAAGACTGTTTTGAAGAGATTGAATAATGTTAAGGAAGCAAGCATCAAATGTGACATTTTAGTAGGTGGAACACATGAGTTCGAAGTGCAAGAAGAGAACAAGCACTTCATTGTGAACTTGCACAATAGGGAATGTGATTGTCGTGTTTGGAATCTAATTGGGATTCCTTGTAAGCATGCAGCTGCTGCCATTTCATATAAAAGGCAAGATATTGAGACTTATGTGCATGACAGCTTCACAAAGATGACATTTATAAATTGCTACAGTCACAAAATTCACCCCATCCCAGACTCTGATTTCTGGACAGATTTGGATAACATTGAGCCTCAAACATTGCTACCACCTGTACTCAAAAGACAACCAGGTCGTCCCAAAAAGCACCGAAGAAGAGAAGTCGGGGAGGAGCCACGGTGCATCCCATCAAGGCGTAGAAAAAACACTAAGTACAGTGTGTGTAAAAGAGAAGGTCACAACAAGAGGTCTTGTAGGAGTTCTCTTCGTAATCAGGTTAATTGTATATATCTTTTTTAATTGTATGCCTGTAATTATTTTGTAATTAATGTGTTCTCTAATTGTTGTTGTCTTTTAATTTCATTGTAGACAACAAATGAATGTGGGGGATCAACGTCCGACGTCACAAACATGGATCGATCAACAGCATCCCAAAGGCAAAAAAGGAAGAGAACCACAAACAATGATGTGGTAGAGAGCATTCCACAGCCTACTCAGTCGCATGCGACCACTTTTACTCAGATTCCTACTCAGTCATCTCAAGTTCCAAGGAGTTAATAGGCATGACTTTTGACAAAGTGTTCATCCAGTTTTTTGATGGTATTTTGCAAACATTGGCTTGTTAGTCTTAAACAATGGCTAATTGTGATATTTTGGTACATATTTTGGTATATATTTTGGTAAAGATGTGTATTAGTCTTAAACAATGGCTAATCGTGATATTTTGGTATATATTTTGGGTAAAGATGTGTATATGCTGCATTTTGGACAAAAAACAATGTAATGCAACACTTGTTGCAAGGTTTATGGCATCTTTTGTTATGTAAGTTCATGGAATGTGTTCTTTTGGTGTAATGTTTGGTTTGGAATGTATGTTTATGGAACATGTTGTGTTGTGTTGTGCACATGAATTTTTGTTCCTTGTCTTAGTGGCCGTATATAATGTTCCCAAGTTTTAGCAGTTTTATACACTGTGGCACAAATGGGTACACTGCTCAAAATGAACCAGAAAAATGTTCCCAAGTTTTTGTTCCTATGGCTAGTCTTTTTAAAACCAAAAAATTTGAACACAAAATTACAATTACCCCCCTCATTAAAATGAATATTACAAAAAACACCCTATAAATATAATTTAATTACAAAGGGCATCCAAAGGAAATAAATTTGTACGGATACTCATGTAGGGGTAAATTTGGATTTTCATTCACTTTTTGGCTGACGTCACCCAAAAATGACCGGGAACCGGCTGACGAGGGGGGTTTTGGTAATTTTCAAATTCCTTAGGGAATGTGGTTGTAATATTGAAAATTTTTGGGGGACCAATTGTAGTTTCCAATCTTCCGAGGGGTAGTAGATGTAATTATCCCCTAAATGAATGACTAATGAAATTTGGAACAATTTAAGAAGTGATTAGTGAATCTATGTTATAACTTGAAAATTTTAAAATTGTAAGTTAAATAAAGGCACACATTTCGGCATATATATTTAATATATGTGAGTGGCTAATTCGGTGTGTTTTGCGGGGACAATTAGAACCAAATCTATTTTCCAATGCGGTTTTGAATCTAATTATTGAACCACGATTTTTCTAAAAGAAAGTTGACAAGAGTGGTGCGGTTCTGACAGTTTTTAAAAATTTATACTTTCGTATCACAAAATCGGTTAGCTTCTAATTTTGTCCTCAAACTACCTCAAACCAAACCACTCACGTGTATATCAAATATATACCTAGTTTTTTCCTTTTATTTAACTTAAACATTTCAACATATAAGATAGATTCACTAATCAATTTTTTAAATTGTTTCGAATTTCATTAGTCATTGACTTTATCATTCAACATTTCAAATATAGCTAACCATTCAATATTAAATTATGTATCGAGTAAGAATTTAGTATGATATATTATTCTAACATCTTAGGAAGTTGTGCAGATAAATCAATTTTATTTTTGGAGCCTAATTTAATAAGAAAACTCGCAGTATATCTATTAGCGAGAAAAATTCAATTTTAGTTCCTCACATTACATTGATTTCGATTTTGTTCCCCCACGAAATTGCACTATCAGATTTCATCCCCCATGTTACACTATTTTGTCTAATGGATCATCACTCCATTAATTCTTCTGTTAAAAACACTTAGGTAAGTAGTGGGAAACCCCCTAATTGAAAAAACTACTTGTCAAAAAACCCACTTAAATACAAAATATGATCATTTATTTATAAAACATATAATGGTAAATGCATATTTGTCACATTTATTGAAATAAATTGGGATAAGTCCCAAGTATTTGAGTGCATCCATATTTGTTATATATTGACACTATTGATGTGATCAACACAATCAATGTGGATTGCTACAATTCTAATTTGAATGGGAGTAGAATTCCTAAGTGGAATAAGACTTTACCACTTCGCGATGCCTATAAATAGGTCCTCTTCTATGAAATCATTTATTCGAATTCAATACAGTTCCATAGAATTCATTCTCCCTACACTCGATTTTCTCTTTTTCCATAGAAAATATTTGTCTTTGCGTTCATTCTTGTTGTATCACCATTAGTTCTCCAAGGGTTTAAGGAGTATAAAATGTGTGAATTACTCTAGTAGTAATCCGTCAAGTGCAAGCAAGGCATGTTCGTGATTTGGTCAATGGGCGGCTAGTAGGCGAGTCAGATATGGGGTTCGTGGATCGACAATTCCGCTGCATATTAAGTACACGACCCGATCCATGTAATTTATTCATTTATGTGTGGTAAATTCCAACACTGGTATGAGAGCCCTTATGGCTTGTATTTCCTTGATGGATTGATTGAATTGTATGATATTTTGTTTCTACTTAAATTCATGATTTTGGAAAGTTTGGAATTTAAGCATGAATTTTTCACCATATGTAGATTTTATTATGTAAGTGGCATAGTTAAAATGTGGAGAAGAATGGATGAACCATTTGTGAGAATTTTGATATCTTAGTTCAAGATTTATTTTCTTAATTCACAAAATTTGAACCTGATTATTTAGATGTCTTATGTGATTTTTATGTCATATTGTTGTGCATGAAAAAAGGTTTGAAACAACATATCATACATTGAAAACAAATTTAAAACGTAGGAGATATGAATTTTTGAAATTTTAGCTTGAAAATTAGTTTTTCTACGAAAATTCAACCTCTTTTTTCATAGAGAATTATTTTATTTGCTGTTTGATGATGCATGTTTTTGGTGTCATATCGTAAATCTTGAAAACACAATTGGAATGGTATATTAAGCATCCAAAACATATTATAGATGAATTATTTATTTTCTTTGAAATTGCCATCAAAGATTAATTAATCGGTTCGCAAGAACAATTTGTATGGTGATCCATTTAAAAAAATAATTTGGTTGGCAAGCCATGCATACTAGCGCTAGGGGGTTTTTGAAGCGCGCAAGGACTGACACATGATACAACCAGTGGCCGTGCACTCATGTGGGACTGCCATTGGTGCACGTGTAGCAATGACATGCTTCGCGCCACTGAGGATTCGAATCGGGTGTGTACCTTTGTCGCCCGGCCATTGGGTTGGTAGTTTGCTCAATGCCTATATTCATAAAAAAAAAATAAATATGTTTATTTTGCCCATTTATTTAAAGAGATTTGGGCAAGGGCAAATGGGCTGGTCTAATGAGACCAATTTATGTGTTTTATTTCATGATATATTAGATGTGCTTCAGAAATTTGTGGTATTATAATTTTTATCATGAATAATCATCGTTAAACGTATTTTTGACCCTACTATAATATTGTTTTTCTGAAATATTAAGTGCAATAAATTATGAGAATTTATTTTTGTGCATTATGATGCATGCAAAATATTTTCTTGTGGGTCAAAATTTTTGGACAAGTCGAATTTTTTTTTTATCTTCTTGTGTGGCTGATTTATATATTAGATGTTCTACATTTGTTTTGATTAAATATATGCTTTATTTAATTGCAATATCTGTTGATGCAATTGAGATTGATTGTTGCAATATATTTAATGGATGGATCGTTATTGACTTTTAGATGCTAAAGATGAATATTTGTTATTCCATCATTAATTATGTACATGTGAGACATAATTGTGGTGTGGTTTTGTAAATACAAATATCCTCATTTTTATTTCTTAATAAATTGATGTATTACGCCTTGTGTTAATGTAATCGTAATATTTTTTTTGAGGCATGTATTTGGTGGGCCCATTTTGTGAGGCCGTATATTATTATTATTATTTTAATGGGGGATATTTTTTATTTTTATTTTTTTTTACCAAAACACCAAATTATGTCAACATGACACACCAAAGTTAATATAGCCTATGTGGGGCTAGCTTTTATGCTCATTATTATTATTCATATTGCATGAAGGCATGCATATATATATATATATATACGTATATATTTTGAACAATTTTTTTGATTTTATTCATGATCGGTAAATTTTTTATTATGACTTTTACTCAGTGGGAGATGATTACTAGCCAGAGTTTGGAAATTTTTGATTTCACTGTTTACAAAGAAATAATAAATAATTTACTTGGATCTAGAATAAATATTATACCACTACCTTGCGCAATCAATTTAGTTATATATCTTAGATCAACTCATCATTTTTTCTTTAAGTTAATTGATCATGTAAAATTGGCCAATTTGCCATTGTCGCGTATTAGATGCTGACAATCAATAATGATCAAAGCTTAATTGCGCTTTAATTTGTTAAGATGCAAACATGAGTGCTTGAGTAAAGTTTGAGCTCTATTCTGAAATATGAGTCAACTCACGATTAAAAAGGTTCTAATTATCTCATAGTCGCTATTTTGAGCTGACTTCTTAGCCAATGATAACTTATGTTATCATTGATTAGATCAATGTTTGATAAGGTAAAATCGTCTAACTTGAGAATGATTTTAAAATGTCGAAAATGCATAAGTAATTGCGAATGTCGCTCACCAACATAAA
This sequence comes from Petrea volubilis, assembly GCA_026212405.1. Classification (NCBI taxonomy): domain Eukaryota; kingdom Viridiplantae; phylum Streptophyta; class Magnoliopsida; order Lamiales; family Verbenaceae; genus Petrea; species Petrea volubilis. Next base: position 24,165 of record JAOWBU010000687.1, read on the forward strand.
TCGATTTGAGGGATTTTTGGAACAAGTAGATGTGAGCTAGACAAGAGTAATGGAATAAATTAGAACCATAAAATGATCCAACGTAAGTGATGACTTTGTGTCATCTTTGATATAAAGACAACAAAGGATCAACAAATAGTTAAGTGCCATTGGTCTTGTCACGTTTCTCGTAGATGCACTGAGATAGAGTTTGACTACTTGACACTCTATTAAAATTTGCTAATATTTTCTACACATTCCTTAGTGGATTGTAGAAGTGGGGAGATATAGCACATTGTTGGAGATTGAGCACATATACGGATTATTATCAGGTGTTGTGCAGCTATATATCCAAACGGCGCATAAGAGGAGGCATTATAAGTTAGGCAGTGCCACTTTGAGTTTGACAATGGCATGAGCTAATTATTTCCAAACTTAGCAATGGGTTAGATTTACACTTTGGGAATGTGCATAAATGATATAGTCAATTTTTTTTGAAATCAAAGCACTTATTTTTAAAATAAATACAATTTTCCAAAATTTTCATACAAAAGACCTAATAGCATAGGTCATGTTTTCTTTGTGATTCAAATGATTTAAGCAAGTGTTTTTTTTTTCTATGCTTCATCTTTCATGGCATGCGGGATTAGAAGGATGACCATACAAGTTGGAGGAGGGTTTATTGGCTTACTCGCTAAGGTCAGCCTCCATTATGCAATTTTCTAGTGGAAATGTCTACTTGAGAATTGAAAAGATACTCATTCTCAAGAGTTGTTCCACTAACACAAGCGTAGACCTATGAGACACTAAATAGTAGACTCTAGTTTTCATTTTCCATTTATTTGCTATATATTAGT
>JAOWBU010000688.1:0-25000 GCA_026212405.1 Petrea volubilis
AAATACCCCCCTGGTCAGTCGGTTGCCGGTCAAAAGTAGCTGACGTCAGCAAAATTCTTAATGAAAACCCGAATATACCCTTACTCTAATTTTCATACATTTTTTTTCATGCGTGTACTTTGTAATATACCTAAATTGTAGGGGTGGTATTGGTAATTTTGAAATTCCTCAGGATATGTCTTTGTAATATTGAAAAGTTTTGGGGGACCAATTATAGTTTTCAATCTTCAGAGGGGTAGTAAATGTAATTATCCCTAGACATAAATACTTAAATTAAAATATTAAAATATACATACTTAAATATTTAAAAATTTCATATATATAAATAAATATGCAGTGTACAAATAAGAGACAACCTCTTCATTTTAAAAACACAGTGTACCCTGCACATGCAATGAATTGATGGTGCTTGGAGATAGCTATGATGACGGTGGAAATGTGGTTTGTAGTGGTGAGAAAATCGATTGTTGGCGAGAGTACGGCCACCAGGGAGAAGAAACGGGAAAATAAAAGAAGGAGAGGCGTCATATGTGATTTTGGGGGAAGAAAGGAGTGATTTTTTTGATGGGGCTTCAACATCTACAATAAATATAGGAATCAAAGCGAGGGTTGTGAAATTTGAAATTTGACTCTCTTTGATCACGTGTTAAACAAAGTCTGATGGTGTTGACTAGGGCATCATTGGAAAGTTGAGATCGTGATGGTTCAATTGCCGCAGGTTTTGTTGGTCTTTACAAGCATTTATTTTTTAATTTATTTTTTTATTTTTTTAAGGTTAAAAATTAGGGGTAAGACCTAAAGTTCATGAAAAAATGACCGAATATCGGCTGCTCAGGGGGGTATTGATAATTTTTAAATTTCTCAGGGTATGTCTTGGTAATTTTAAAGTTTTTGGGGACCAATTGTAGTTTTCAATTTTATGAGGGGTAGTAGATGTAATTATCATAAGTTAAAAATTAGGGGTAAAACCGGAAGTTCATGAAAAAATGACCGGCAACCGGCTGACCAGGGGGGTATTTGTAATTTTTGAATTTATCAGGGTATGTGTTGGTAATATTGAAAATTTTTGGGGGACCAACTGTAGTTTCGTATCTTTAGAGGGATAGTAGATGTAATTAACCCTTTTTTTAAAAAAGTTTATAAGCTCCTAATATTTCATTTTTGGAGCTTATAAGCTCGTTTACTTAAAAATGTTATCAAACACTTTTAAAAAACTTATAAATTGTTAAACAATTTATAAGATGTTTTGAGAATTTTATAAGTTCAACTAAACACTCTCTTAGCCAACCAACATAAAAACGTCTCTTGGAAGTTAAACACACCTTACACCAACATTCTATCTCGTTTTAGGCTAAGAGGGTGTTTGGGATTGCTTTTACTTTGGAAAAAGTTGGAGTTGTTGAAAAAGTTTAAGAAAAGTTGAGTAGTAAAAGTTGGTAGTATTTGAAAATAAAAATGTGAATAAGTCAAAAGTTAATGGTAAAAGCTTGGAGTATTTGAAAATAAAAGTGAAATATAATCAAAAGTTACTGGTAACAGTTCAAAAAATTTAATTTATTTACGAAAATAGCAAAATCACTTTTAAGCTTATAAAAACATCTTCCTCCCAATTTTTATTTTTTTTCAATTTAATTTAAATTTAAAATGAAAAATCAAACACTTAAAATAAATTTTTTAAAGTTAAAAGCATCAATTTTTTTTTAAAATTTTTGCAGACACCCCCTTGCTGCCATATTAGCTTACCTGAAAAAGTGACCGCTTCCCAAGTCATGTACTGTCAATGCTTTCAAAATCGGACTGGACCGGCCGGTCCGACCGGTTCGACCGGTGACCGACGCCTGGTCCGGTCCGAAACAGCCTCCAAAATCGGATCTGGCTCGGCTCGCTTGAAACCGGTAAAAATCGGTAAAAAATCGGTCGAACCGGTCCCGATTTGTGAACCGGTTCAACGGGCCGATTTGATTTTTTTTTTGTTCCCCTTTTTATGGAATTTTGGCTGAGCCCAACACTCTCTCACGCCTGTCTTCTCTGTAGCCGCGCTCAAAACTTAGCCGCGCTCACATCGCCTCGCCGGCTTCATCGCCCGCCGCCCCTCGCCGCTCCTCCTCGGGTCGCTGCTCAGCCGCCCATCGCAGCTCCGCCTCAGGTCCCTGCTTCGCCGCCCATCACAGTTCCGCCTGGGGTCGCTGCTCCGCCGCCCATCGCAGCTCCACCTCGAGCTAGTTGAAGGGAGAGAAATTAGTAGAGAGAAAGGGAGAGGGAAAGCAAGAGGGAGGGTAAGAAATTGAGATTTTTCTGGAGAGAGAGAGAGAGAGAGAGAGAGAGAGAGAAATGCGTAGAGAGAGAGAGAGAAAGGGTGAGTATATTGATGATATTAATTATAATAATACTAATTGTCATCAAAAAAAAAATTATAATAATACTAATTATAATAATACGTTAATTGAAGATATTAATTATACTAATATTAATTATAATAATGTTTTAATTGATGTTATTAATGATAATACTAATTATAATAATTTGTAATGTGTACTCAATATTCATTGTTAATTTTTGTAATACGTGTACTTATTGTAAACAATTTGTCTTGAATGATAAAATTTTCTTATTTAGTTTTTATATTATTATTATTATTATTGAGTTTTTTCTATTTTTTTAAAAAATATTTATGATGTTTTAATATAAAAAATTAATTTAATAATTATTACATATTTATGACATCACACCGATTGAACCGGTGGTCGAATCGGTAATCAGTAAGGCCGCTGGTTCAGTGTCCGATCCGATTTTCAGAACATTGTGTACTGTACTTCAACGGAGACTCGACATATAAAGTTGACTTGCACCACCCCGCTAGCCACCAGTGAATTTGGATAGAAAGACTTTTTATTTTTCCAATAACAATTAATAAATAGAAAGACTTGGCTCTACTGCTAATTGGTTATTGAATAGGCATATGACAAAATAATTGAAGGCTATAATATCCTTTCCTGAAAGAGGCAGCAAGTGAGAGGAAGTTCACTGGAACCAGCTCCAGAAAAAGGCAAGTAATTTGCAACCTTCAATCAAGAAAAAATTTATGATGTTTTTACATTTTGTACATCAATATAGCTGCCCATTATATGAGTATAGTCTATATCCTTTTCATTCATTTTGGGGCCTAGTACAAAACGCCATCAATCATCGACAACTGCAGTTTTACCTGTTCTTGCCAACCCCATTATTCCATATCCCTACACCAAGTACTAGCTGGAATTAACAATCATCTTGAAAAAAAAAAAAAAAATTAAATTTTTTTTCCAGAAAATCTGTGCTTTGTTGATTGTGTTCTTTGAACCATTTCATCTGATTCCAGGGTATTCCTTAATTAAAAACGAAAACAAGAAAATGCCTGTGGGCGAGCTCTTTCTTGGGGCATTCCTCCAGGTGCTGTTTGATAAATTGGGTTCAGGCCTGATATTGGCTTTTGCCCGCCGAGAGAGAATACATAAGCTGCTCAAGAAATGGAGTGAAACGTTGAGGCTTATCCAGGCGGTGATAGAAGATGCTGAGGACAAGCAACTGACTGAGGGAGCTGTGAAATTGTGGCTGGAGAGCCTCAGGGACTTGGCTTATGACTTGGATGATGTGTTGGATGAGATCTCCACTCAAGCTTTGATTCAAAAATCAGAGGGCTTGGAGGAAAAAAGATCAAGACTATGGAAATTCATCCCTTCTTGCACAGATTGCACGCCTGGTGCATTTATGTTCAAGAAAAGGATGAAGTCCAAGATTGAAGAGCTGTCAACCAGATTGGAGGATATTGCAACGAATGGGGATGCCTTGAATTTGAGCAGAAATGTTGGTGGGCCTTCAAACCATTCAATAAATAGTAGATTGCCCGGCACCTCGGTTATCGAACCCCATGTCTATGGGAGAGATAAAGATAAAGAAGCAATATCTGGATTGATGGCAGGCAATCAAGAAAACGTCAGCATAATTCCAATTGTCGGGATGGGTGGCATTGGCAAGACGACTCTTGCTCAACTCATCTATAACGATGAGGTGATTGCGGCCAGCTTTGATCTGAAAGCTTGGGTTTCTGTTTCTGAGGAATTTGATGTGTTGGCCGTCACCAAGACAATTTTCCATTCCGTTACTGAGACTAGTGCCGAGTCAAAGGACTTGAATATGCTTCAGGTGAGCCTGCAGGAGATCTTTTCCAAGAACAAATTCCTTTTGATTTTGGATGATGTTTGGAATGAGCATTACGACAAGTGGCGCGCGTTTCTTCGCCCGTTGCTTGCTGGGCTTCCAGGAAGCAAAGTTCTTGTTACCACTCGTAATAATGGAGTTGCATCGATGATGGGTTCTGTTCCATCTTATCATGTGAATTTACTGGCTGATAACGATTGTCTATCTCTGTTGGTTCAACATGCACTTGGGAGAGAGAATTTTGACGAACATCCAAATTTACAAGGAATTGGTGAAGCGTTGATGAGGAAATGTAGAGGCTTGCCTTTGGCAGCAAAGACTCTCGGTGGCTTTTTGCGCTCTAAAAGAAGTCCTAGAGAGTGGGAAGATGTGTTGAATAGCAAGATATGGGATTTACCTAATGAATACAATATTCTTCCCGTTTTAAGGTTGAGTTACCATCATCTTCCTGCACATTTGAAACATTTGTTCGCCTACTGTTCTATATTTCCCAAGGACTACAAGTTTGATAAGTATGAACTCGTTCTATTGTGGATGGGAGAAGGTTTTATTCCACAGGTAGACAAAAGGAAAACAAAGGAGCAGTTGGGGTTTGAATACTTTGATGAGTTGCTTTCAAGGTCTTTTTTCCAAAGATTGAGCAGCTCTGATTCACATTTTGTTATGCATGACCTCATCAATGATTTGGCTCAGTTTGTTGCTGGTGGGATATGCTATAAGCTTGACGAGAAAGTGGAGAATAGCGACGAGTACAAAATATCCGAGAAGGCTCGTCATGCTTCATTTCTTCGTCATGAATATGAAGTTTTCAGAAAATTCAAGGGCTTTTACCAAGTAAAAGGTTTGAGAACATTCTTACCAATGCCCGTCCAAAACATTCATGTTTGGCCACCTTTCTACTTATCAAACAGGATTCTATTTGAATTGCTGCCAAAATTACACAGCTTGAGAGTGCTGTCTCTGAGTGGCTATTCCATCACCGAGCTGCCAGGTTCCATCTGCACCTTAATTCATTTACGGTACCTTAATCTATCAGGGACTTCAATTGTTTCGTTGCCCGAGTCTCTAAGTGATTTGTACAACTTAGAAACTCTATCTATCCGTAACTGTCGTTTTATCTCTAAGTTGCCACCCACTGTGGGGGATTTAGTTAGCCTGAGGCACCTAGATAACTTCAACACTGATCAACTGAAAGAATTGCCAGTTGAAATCGGAAAATTGGGAAGCCTGCAGTCACTGCCTAATATTGTTATTAGCAAGGCTGGTGGTGGCTTGGGACTAAGGGAAGTGAGGAATCTTGAACTTCTGCAAGGGACAGTTGCCATTTCAGAGTTGCAAAATGTGACGGCCATTGAGGATGCTAAAGAGGCAAGCATGAGGCGCAAGCAGGAAATCAAGGAATTACAATTGACATGGGCGAATGACACAAATAATTCTCGAAATCGTCAGTTAGAAGAAGATGTACTGGATGTACTACGACCCCATGAGAACTTGACAACGCTCAAGATTGAATCCTATGGAGGCGTGCAATTCCCGAATTGGATTGGGGATCCATCATTTTCTGAAATATCAAGTGTAAGCCTTAGTGGCTGTACTGAAATCAGGTCTTTACCACCATTCGGACTCCTGCCTGGGCTCAAACACTTGAGCATACAAGATATGCCCAAAATCAAATGCATAGGAGCCGAGTTTTTCAGAAAACGTGTGGTGGATGTGCCTTTTCCAAAACTGGAGACTCTAAGGTTCCGTGACATGCCCGAGTGGGAGGAATGGTCTTGTCTTCCCGATGAATCCCTGATGCAGTTCCCTTGTCTCGATCGGCTTAACATATTCAAATGCCCCAAATTAGCCAGAGTCAGTCCACTGAGCCTTCCTGCTTTGCGTGAGATTGATGTCGCTGACTGCAGCACAGTAGTGCTGGAAAGTTTATGTAATCTTGACTCCTTAAATTATTTGAAAGTCGAGTCTGTTTCAGGGCTATCTAATCTACCAGGGGCGCTTGTGCTATCGATGGCAACACTTGAAGTTCTCGAGTGTTGCAACTGCAGAGAATTGCTGACCCTGTGTCCAAATGGAGTTGAGCTACAACATCTCACCAGCCTGAGGCGCCTTGTCATTGCAGACTGTTCGCTGTTCATCTCATTGGGAGAAAACGAGCAGCAGCTGCCAAGGAATCTCGAAATTCTGGAATTATTATGCTGCGAAAGTCTGACATCCCTTCCAAATGGATTGAGAGACCTCAGGTCCTTGAGAGAGTTGATAATCAAAAATTGCCCCAAAATCAACAATTTCCCGGAGCAAGGCATCCCTCAAGCGCTCAAACGCCTGGAGATACTCGGGTGCAAGGCCCTGGAGTCCCTGCCAAGCAACATCTCTAACCTTGAAAGATTGGAGATTATGGAATGCCCGTCTTTGAGGAATTGGCCAACTGGTGGTAACTTCCCCGACACACTTAAAAAACTCTCAATCAAGAAATGCAATAAACTGGAGCCAGTTACTGAAGAAATGTTCCCGCCAAACTGGAGAATCTCTCTTGAAGAAGTTAGTATATGGGATTGGCTCAACTTCAGTACCCTACTCCAGCAAGTGCATAATTTCTCAAGCCTTAATGAATTGTACTTATTCCACTGTGATGATCTGGAGTACTTCCCAGACCAAGGCCTGCCTCCTTACTTGAAAACGCTTTGTATTGAACATTGTCCAAAACTCAGATTGTTGCCAATGCAGATTAGAAATATGGCGTCCATTACATCACTAGAGATACGAAGTTGTCGCAAGCTGAAGAGCTTCCCAAGATGCGATTTCCCACCAAACTTGTCTTCGCTAAGGATATGGGATTCGAGGAAACTCAAGCCTTTGTCACAGTGGGGCTTGCACAGGCTGGCCCTGCTTAGAGAATTCTCAATCTGTGGTGGATTTCAAGAACTGCAGTTACTTGGCAATGATTGCGGTCTCTTTCCGCCTTCTCTGATTAAATTCTCTATTGCAAGATTTCCTAAACTGAGTTCGCTCGCCGGGGTGCTTGAAGATCTCACCTCTCTGCAACATCTGTCCATCATGAACTGTACAAGCCTCAATGTCTTGCCCAGTGAAAACCTTCTTGAAAAGCTTTGGCGTCTTGAAATAAGTGACTGCCCACTTCTGAAAGAAAGCTGTCTGAAAAACAGAGGTGATTTTTGGCCCAAGATTGCTGGGATACCTTGTGTGAAGATAGATGGCACTTACATCTACAGACAAAGTTGAAGTTTGCAGGGCAATTTTTAGTTCAATTTAGCTGGGATCCTCTCTCTCTCTCTTCCGGCCGAGTTTTTCTCATTATGGGCTTGCTTACTAATTGTTTGATTGCATGTTTATTTTCCTTTCAGATTGATGTCATCTGTTTGTGATTCTAGGACCTGCACTGCTTGCTTCCCAGTTGTGTGATTGTATATTTATTATTCTTTCAGATTGATGCCCATCTGATTGTAGTTATGGGACCTGCACTGTGTGGTTTGTTAAGTAAATTGATGGACAGGCATGTTTTGAAATTATTACAAGTATCAATTCATTTATCTTCTTTTCCTTTCGTGGTTTTCATCTTCTTGAGAACAGCAATCTTGAACAGTCGAGTTTTATTTCGAGTGAGAAGATCATAAACCTCCGCCTAAATAGATCAAGTATGGCAATCAACTACCAAGCTCACCTTATTTTCTTGAAAAACAATCTGCGATAAGCATGAAAGCTGAGACAAAACTAAGAGACATGAGTAACAAGAGATATATAATTACATGCTTTCTATATTACATATTATTGATTCCACACAGTTCTCATTACAGCTTCTCACTCTATGCAATAAAAGAAAGTAAATAGCACTGTGAAAGCAAAAGAAAAAAAAAAAAAACAAAGAACTTAACAAGCTGAAGATTACAAAGCTTTGACTTGTCTTAATGAGAATTTTGGCTCAAAGCATAATAAAATGAACAAAAATTTCCAGAAAAGATCTGATTAAAAATGCAGTCAGTTGCCAAAACCAGCTGTACTGCGATTATGCCATCTGTTTTTATTCACGTATCTTCTGGATCCCAGTCCATCGTGCGTAATCCACCCACCTATCGGGACAGAATATGCGAATTAGACAAGCACAAAGCATAAGGAAAATGGTTATTTGCAGTAAAGCAGACAAAATAATCTTACATTAAGGAGCCCAAAAAGGTATTGCCAGTTCGAACAACGAAGCATAATGCACTAAGTATGAGCTTCTGTTCGTGTAGCAAAGGCTCTAGAATCCGTTGTTCAATAACTCCAGCAAGTATTTGGTACCTATATAACATGCATAAATTAGCAAAAGAAAACTAATGCAGCAGGCACCAGCATGACAAATGACCTCATATGTTAAACTTTCCCAAATATATGGGCCAGAGATAAATTTTGAATAAGGAACTGCATGCCACAAAATTTTTCATCTTTTAAGTTTTTTATGTTTGTCTTTGACATGACTTAGACCTGTTTGGAAGGAGAACTTTATCTCCTGAAGATGCAAATGATGAGTCGTCTAGGCGCAGAACATGTACATATTCTCGAAAAGTATCTAAACAAACAGGGCTAGCAATAGATTCTTGGAGAACTGCATACCTTAGGTTGCTTGATACTGCCATGTAGACCCCATATGCAGCACTTGTAGATAAAATGGGCACGTCCTCTGCTTCCCCCGCAAAAGATTTATCAATGGCCTTTCGTGCAGCGATTAACAAATTCGTTATACCTGTGCCAATCTGTAAAACAGGTAACATTAAGACATATTAAACATTTGTACACAAAAGAGAGGAAATGTTGGAAGTTAGAACAAGATTCATGACCAGCATTACAAGAGTGCAGTAAATCTAATGGACAAAGTTGTGTGCCTTTTACACCTACCCCACCCACCCCAACACACACACGCACACAGATATTAATTGTACATATATCAGACAGTATACAAGACAGCATGTAATACATGTCTCTACCACTATAGTGTTTCTGTAAATAAACAAGAGATGAGCCATAAAAACAATTTTATGATTGCATGTTAAGAACTTGTGCATAAAGTGAAGCAGAGTCTCACCAATGATGCACTAGTCCCAACAACAAATAGCTTTACCCCATTTCTCTGCAAGACAGAACATTCTCAGATTCATCTAATCCATAATCAAGAAGTATGGCTGTTGAATCTAAAAAGGAATTAACAAATTACTGACCACAATAGCTCCCATCCTTTGTAGGAATGAATAGGATGTACCCGGCAAGGGAACCTGTAGCCGCACCAAAAGTAAATTAGTAATGTATATGTCTTTACATCATCAAGCAGAAAGCTAAGGCATGTTAAGACATAACCTGAAATGCATTATCAGGGCATCCATAGAAGAACTTATTGAGACCTCCAACAGTTGTTGCTAGAGATGGTCGGAGAGAAACAGTAGGGGCAGGTAGCCAGACAAGCATGAAATCTGCAATAATGGCCATTACCTAATAATGGATCGTCACAAAATTATCAAAGTAATGCAGTAAAGGGAAATCATAAGTGAAAACCACAGAGAGTGAGTTAGTCAAACAAAGCAATTAACATGCGAAAGTAGGAGTAAGGGAAGGATAAGCATGGATCTGAGGAAGTAAGACAGCTAGAGGATCTATGCTTGATCATATTCATATAAGTCAAAAAAACGCTCATGTGACTTTGTTGCAGTTTATGTAGAGAAAAATTATAATTGACAATATCATGATACCGACAAATGATATATTTGGCTATTTATCCAGCACAGACGGCCATATACCAAACTGACAAATAATTCCCAACTAGTTTCTCATTTGACTGCCTATTTCACAAACGATTAAGGTTTATGAGCCATTTATTCTGCAAAAGATGAACTTAGGCAGAATTGCAGCATGGAACGTTATTCTTATAAGACACTGTTTCAGTATGTTTGTGGTGGAAAAGTGGAATGATATAGTATTCATAACAAAGCTTTCATGAGTCATTTAGTTCAGGGGTGAGCAATTTTTCAAGATAATATACATGTAAACAATCATACCACGTCAGCGAAGACGAAATCTAGCTCCTTGGTGAAATTTTCTCTGCGTTTTTCCAGCTCTGCAGCAGTCTGTCATACAGAAAATTCATAGCAAAAATCACACGCTTTCATGGCATGACAACAAAGATTTTACAAAAGCGTAAACACGTCCGCAGAGCAGCCACAGTTTCAGTCACAATATTTCAGCAGTCAAAAAACCCAAAATGGACTTTTACAATCACGACTACAAGAGCGTACATCTAAAAAAAATTCGGAGTACCACCACTTGATACCTCAATAACCAATCTTGGCTTCTATAAATTCTCCTCACTAACTTCATAAGAATAGAACTTGTATTTTCATACACGTACACACTAAAGGTGAACTTCTCATTTCGTTTCACCAGCTTTGGCTGTTGAATAACAGATTATCACACATCAAATTCCTGTATTATGCCCTCGCAAAATTCATACAAAATTCATCCAGATCACCACATGGTGTTTAGCTGTAGAGAACATGATAAAACAGAAGATCTTTTATGCATATTAGAACATCAAACCTTTTCATTCAATCACATTTATTTTAACCCAACTGAAAATTAGGACAAAATAAAGATTTAACTCTGATCTTATTAATATTCACAAGATTGGGGGTGGAAGGGGATGGCATTAATTAACCAAAAGATTATTACAAAACCAAACATTAGAATTCGATTCAACATATATATCAAAACATTTTAAACATAATCAATCACAAACCTTGGTAAATATCCCAACACCACACTCAATAGCAACTTTAGTCAAGAACAGATCATCTGCGAGCAGCCTTTCCTTGAACCCACCAAATCGGAGCAACCAGCCGAGCACTGGAGATTTCTCCAGCTCCAGAAAACGATAAACGATCGAGCCGGGAATCCTTCCTGCTTCAATGGCGGCTGCCAAGTCCTTGGGAATGCTATCAAACGATCTGCCCGCCTCACCCAATGCCATGATCGCCTCAGCTCTGTTTCTCTCCTCTGCATCTCCATCACTATCGCCTCTACCGCCACCGCCACCGCCGCCGCCGCCGCTACCGCCCTCACCAGATCCGGGGCCGCCTCCAGCACTTCCGGAGAAGGTGACAAATGAAGGGCGGCGAGGGGAGTGGAGAGGGCCAAGTTTTGGTGACGGAGTGGAGGAGAGAGAGGTTTTACAGAATGGGGTGGTCAAGAATGGATAATGAAGGGACGACGGAGAGGAGTGGTGGTGGTGGTGCGCGGTTGGTGCCTGGAGGAATTGGATTGTAAGGTGTGAAAACGTGGCAGATGCCATCAAGCAGGTGAGTTACTTTCACTCCCTCCTCTCTCCCCTGATTGTGTGTGCGTGTGTGTGAGGGGGAGAGAGAGAGAGAGAGAGAGACAGAGGGAGGGAGGGAGGGACTGCTGGTGATTCAGTAGAGTGTGTGTGTGTGTGTGAGAGAGAGAGAGAGAGAGAGGGAAGAGAGAAGTTGGCGGTTGGGTGGTGCAAAAAGGGTGGCGGTAGATCATAGACGTGTTGAGGACAGTTGACTTGAGAAGAAGTAAACAGAAGTCATCTGATTTGGAAAGTTTAAAAAACCTCAGCCTCAGCCTCAGCCTCAGCCTCAGCCTCAGCCTCCTATATAACTTTTTATTTATTTAAAAGAAATGAGAATAATATCTCCAATTTCCTACCTTTCTCCTTTTGAGCAGAAATTTGCGTCCCATTTAAATGGGTATTTGTGTGGTGTGGCCAATGCTATTCAAGGTACTTCAATTATTGGCAAGCTTTACACCCCGCATGTGGTTGTGTGGTTTGGCCAATGCTATTCAAGGTACTTTAATTATTTCCAACCACTTTTACCTGTTGTCGGAATAAGAGTGGATATTTTAATCAATTTCCCTAACGTGTTTCAAGCAAAAATCAAGTGAGGGTAAAATTGACCATTTATATATATATATATATATATCGATCCATATTTATATGTAAAGATAGACGGATGCAATTGTCATCATCTATCATTATTTAAGTACATTCATATTCGTTATGAATCAACGCAACCCTAAATTGACTTGGCTAAAATTACTAAGTGGAATAAAAAGCTTCCCCTTCCGTAAGATTAATTCTAGTTATACTCTCTCTAATTTCTACGAGCAAAATGCGTTCATGCTTTGATCAATCCATGGCTAGTAGATAATCGAATTCAAGAATTTGTTGATCTCCACCACGTATCAAGAATACCTGACCTGATCCACGCATGCTACGTGTTTATGCGCGTTGAATTCCAACTACCTGAAATTGAATTTTAAATTCACTTTACTCATAAGATGGAGAGCAAGAAGATTGTTAAAAGTATGAAAATTGTCGGTGAAAGTGGGGTAATTATGGTGGACTTCGATCAGCAGCTATGGTGATACACAAGCTTCATAAAAATTAACTACTTAACGTATATATATTCGATGAAATGTCCCACAGAACTGAGACCGCATGCTAACATGTATAACACATCATTTATATTACAACCTTTCCTCCAAGAGGTAACAAAAAAACTGACATTGATCTGAGACATCGTAATCTACAACACACATTAAAGATATCAAATGCTTGTGCTGACATATGATTGAACAAATCTTTTCAGAGCATAATAATCAAAATGCCCCCACAAAATCTATGTATTTTTGGCAGGAACAAAGAATATCAATGTTTCAGAAATGATGAGCTATCAGACTTCATGTAATATGACAACATTACCACAAAGAGCAATTTCATTTAGGACCACCGTTGCTGGCACAGAGTTAGCCGATGCTTATTCCCCAGATACCGTCATTGCTCCTTCTCCGTAAAAAGAAGTTCACGACCTGTGGGCCTTCTACTTCCACACGGCATTGCTCCGTCAGGCTTTTGCCCATTGTGGGAAATCCCCCATTGTTTCCTCCCATAAAAGTCTGGGTTGTGTCACAGTCCCAATGTGGCTGATCACTCAGAATCCTGGAATAAGTTTCAGAGCCCAGCAGTAGTAGGAATATAATCATTAAAAGTTTTTAAAGCTAAAGCAATTAACAACCCAGTAATTATACAACCTTAGATATGCATTCACACACATATTTATCTCCGATGGTTCTTGTTTATGTTGTTTAGAGGGATCACCAAGAAAGTCTTTAATGATGCAATTAAAAGAAGAGACTTCAACAAGATCCAATTACAGCATGCTAGTTACAAGTCAGCTAGAAATTTGCAATTCTTGTGCAACATATCTCCTATGTCCCAATTGTTACTAGTGTATGTGCAGAGGAAAGGATTTGTCAACACGAAATGTTCGTAACCGAATGAGTCGGGAAGGATAACATAGTGAGTATATGGTTTGCAAATCAACATACCTGATTCGGCAGCAAGTAATAAGCAACTCAAACTGAAGTTTGCTTATAAACATAAGTTCCATCTAACTCCACACAAGGAATTCCAGCTATCTTGGGCCAGTAATCGCCTTTGTCTTTCAGACACTGTTTCTTCAGAAGCGGACAGTCACTTATTTCCAGATGCCAGAGCTTTTCGAGAAGGTCTTCGCTGGGCAACACACTGAGGTTTGCACAGTTCATGATCGACAGGTGCCTCAGCGAGGTAAGATTTTCGAGCACCTTATAGAGCGAAGTGAGCTTCGGGAATCTAGCAATTGAGAATTTTATCAGAGAAGAAGGAAAGAGAGAATCGTCATCACCGAGCAGCTCAAACTCTTTAAATCCACCACAGATGGAGAACTCTCTGAGAGAACTGAGTCTGTGTAGGCCCCACTGTGTTAGGGGCTTGAATTTCTTGGAATCCCATATCCTAAGTGAAGATAAGTTTGAAGGCAAATCACATTTTGGAAAATTATCAAGCCTGGGGCAACTCCGTATCTCAAGCGATACGAGGGATTTCATGCTTCTAATCTTCACTGGCAAGGACTTGAGATTTGCACAGTCTTCAAGAGAAAGTGCTCTCAGGCTCTGTGGCAAGCCTTGTTCCGGGAAATGCCTTAGACCATAACAACTTGACAGGTAAAGCTCGACAAGATGTGAAAACCCGTTCAAACGCTGGAGTAAATTTCCGAAATTCATCCAATTGCATAAGCTAAGATCTTCCAACAACATGTTGCTATCCTGGGGAAACACAATCTCCGAAACAGGCTCCAGTTGAGTGCAATTCTTGATCGAGAGTTTCTTAAGGCCAATGGGAAAATTACCCGTTGCCCATGTCTTCAGAGATGAGCATTCCTTAATCTCCAGCCTTTCTAGGTCAGATATGTTACTTGGCAGGGTCTCCAGGGCATTGCAACTGAGTATCTCAAGACGTTTGAGCATGGGAGGAATACCGTTTTCTGGAAAGCTGATGAACTTGACACAGTTTTTGATAATCAGCTCTCTTAGTGACCTGAGGTTGCTCAAGTCATTCGGAAGGGAAATCAGATTTGCGCAGCGAAATAATTCAAGAACTTCGAGGCTGCAAGGCAGCTGCAGCTCTCCTTGTCCCAAGGACACAAGCTCCTTACAGTCTGCAACGACGAGGCGTCTTAGGTTGGCAAGATGTTCAAGTGGGATC
Organism: Petrea volubilis; assembly: GCA_026212405.1. NCBI lineage: Eukaryota > Viridiplantae > Streptophyta > Magnoliopsida > Lamiales > Verbenaceae > Petrea > Petrea volubilis. The sequence continues at coordinate 14,792 of JAOWBU010000688.1, forward strand.
TCGTTTGGCCATAGTGATAGCAGCTCGCTGCAGTTACAACACTCCAAAACTTCAAGTGATGTTAATGACTGCATAAGTTCCATTGGTAGATGAGATAGCCCCATAACCGCCTCAACTTTCAAGTAATTTAAGGACGCAAGACCAGAGAAACTTTCTAGCAAAACCTTGCTGCATTCCTCAAGATCCAACTCACAAAGAACAGGAAAGCTCGATGGGGAAACATTGGTTAATTTTACGCATCTGAACATAGCAAGCTGTTGAAGACGTGGGAATTGTATCTGAATGTCCTCACCGTCACCAAAAGCCGTCCACTTCTCCCATTCTGGCATGTGATCAAATCTTAGGGTCTCCAGTTTCGCAAATGGGGCCACTACACCACTCCCGTAGAATTCAGCCCCAATGCATTTGACTTTCAGCATGTTTGCTATTCGAAGGTATTTAAGTTCTGGAAGCTGTCCCAGAGGCGGTAAAGATGAGCACTCGAAACAGCTGATGATGCTTATACTCGACAATTTGCGAAACAAACAGTCCCCGACCCAACTCGGGAATCTCGATCCTGGATAGAATTCAATCTTGAGATTTCTCAAGTTTTCATGAGGTAGCAGCTGGTCTATCACGTCTTCTTCCGGAATTCTATCCTGGGAACTATCAATGTCGCTTCCCCATGTCAGCTGTAGGTCATCAATTTCTTCTTTACACCTCAGATTTGCCTCCTTTACATCCTCGATGTCTGTCACGTTCTGCAACTCAAAAATGGCAACTGTACCCCGCAACTGCTTCAGATGCCCCAATTCCTTTAGTCCCAAGCCACCATCTTTGCTCAAAACAATTTTTGGTAATGTCTGCAGGGTTTTCAACTTACGAGTTTCAACAGGCAAATCTTTCAGTTGATCAGTATTGGAGTTATCAAGGTGCCTCAGGTTAACCAAATCCCCCACAGTGGGTGGCAACTTGGAGATAAAACGACAGTTACTGATAGATAAAGTTTCTAAGTTGTACAAATCACATAGAGAGTCGGGCAATGTGATGATTGAAGTCCCAGAGAGATTGAGGTACCGTAAATGTATCAAGTTGCAGATTGAACTGGGCAGCTCTGTGACGGAATAGCCGCTCAGGGACAACACTCTTAAACTGTGTAATTTAGGAACCAGTTCAACTAAAATCTTGTTTGATAAGTAGAAAGGAGGCCAAACAAGTGAATTTTGGACGGGCATCGGCAAGAATGTCCTCAAACCTTGAACTTGATAAAAAGTCTTAAATTTTCTGAAAACTTCAAATTCATGACGCAGAAAAGAACCATGACGGGCCTTCTCAGGCACTCGATACTCCAGATTAGTATCCATCTTCTCATCCAGGCGATAGCATGTCCCACCAGCAACAAATTGAGCCAAGTCATTTATAAGGTCATGCATCACAAAATTCAAATCACTGCCACTCATGCGTTGGAAAAAGGATCTCGACAGTAGCTCATTGAAGTATTCAAGACCCAAATCTTCCTTTCGTCTCTTCACATTTGGCTGTTCCAGAAAGCCTTCCCCCATCCATAAATGTACCAGCTCATTCTTGTCAAACTCATAATCCTTTGGGAATATGGAGCAATAAGCAAACAGATGTTTCAAATGAGAAGGAAGATGATGATAGCTTAATCTCAAAACAGGAAGAATGTTATTTTCCTCTGGTAAATCCCAAATCTTACTGTTTAGCACATTTTCCCAGTCTTCCTTGGTTTCTTTTGAGCGTAAAATGCCACCAAGTGTCTTGGCAGCCAAAGGCAAGCCTTTACACTTCTTCACCAATTTCAAACCAACTTCTTTAAACTCCTCAATCTCATGGAAAGAACACCGAACATGTTGAGCCAATAGATACTTACAATCCTCATCAGTCAAAAGTTTCATATGGTAAGCTGTACGAGGGGAGCCCACCACCGATGCAACACTATCATTACGGGTTGTAACTATAATTCTGCTCCCGGGTAGCCCAAACTGGAACGGACGGCACAGATCGTCCCACATCCCATAGTTCTCATTCCAAACGTCATCCAAAACAATGAGGAACTTGCTCTTTGCCAACTTCTCCTTTACACCCACCTGAAGCGCCTCTAAGTCCTTGGACTGACCACTCGTCCCAGTCACTGACTCATAAATTGTCTTGGTGATGGAAATTACATCAAACACTTCAGACACGCACACCCAAGCCCTCACATGAAAGTTTTGTTTAACACGTCTATTATTATAAACCAGCTGGGCAAGAGTTGTTTTGCCAATACCAGGCATTCCAACTATTGGAATGACGGGAATTTCATCATGGCACACCTCATCCCCAAGCAACATTTCGATTATTGCTTCTCTGTCTTCATCTCTTCCGTACACTTGAGATTCATTTACCAAAGAAGTGCTCGGCAACCTCACGAACGGTGGTCGGATAGGTGGTCCTCCCACATTCTCCCTCAACTGTAAATCAGTCCTTTGCTTTGCTATATTTTGCAATCTATTCGTGATTTCCTTTATCCTTGACATCAACCTATAATTAGACACGAGCGCACCTGGCGTATAGCTGCTGCAAGTAGGGATGAACTTCCATACCAGACTGGTTTTATTGTGCTGGATGCCTTTTGAATCTTGAACCAAAGCTCGAGTGGTGATCTCATCCAATAAATCATCCAAGTCATATGCCAAGTCCCTAAGTAACTCCAGCCATACTTTTACGGCGTTCTCCGTCAACTGCTTCTCCTCCGCATCATCAAGCACAGCCTGAATAATCGACAGGCTTTGCTTCAACTTCATGAAATGACTTTCGACTTTCTCCCGACGGGCCAAGGCCATAGTAAACCCAGAGGCCAATTGCTGAAACAATACCTGAATGAATGCAGATAGAAAGAGCTCTCCCATGGCCATTTTGTTGTTTTTCCTTTATGGCAGCAGGTAGATATTGAACAATCAAGAAAAGACCTGATTCAAAAAATAGAAACAAGTAAATTAATTGACAATCTACTGACATTGTGTCGGATTTCTGAATTAGAGGGTGTTTGGCTAAGCTTATTTCATACATCTTATAAGATGTTTTAGGAGCTTATAAGATGTTGGATCTTGTTTCAAAATTAAGATATTAAAGTGTTTGGATACATAAGATGGGATCTAACTTATAAGACGTTAGTAATGGCAATTTTGTAATTAAATTAGTTGAAATCGAAAGAATTTGTTAACATCTTAAAAAGAAGTGGGAAGCTCCTTGCTTTTCTAAAAAGAGCTTATAAGCTTCTCCACATCTTATTTTAGGAGGCCTAAACTCCTCTAAAAATTTTGCCAAACACTTTTTCCCACGTCTTATAAGCTGTTTTTAAGAGCTTATAAGCTTAGCCAAACACCAACCGATCGCAATCCCGGAATTGCATTTCATAGCGAAGAGGTCAATACATCAGTGTTCAACAATCATCGCCCATCCATATGCAATTTACAGGTAACAGGCTCTCAACTAACCGAATGTACAGACTAAACTAATGCCTACACACTTGAACCCAAATACCTTAAAGAGTCTCACGTTTGCAGCTTGACTAGGCTCCAGTGGCTTATAATAATTGCAATACTATAATATCAAAATCTTCTTTGTTTGGTCTAATTTTAGAAACTATTTAGAATTGTATCTGAATCATAAACATTTTGATGAGATGAAATTCCAAATTAAGATTTCTTGACAAGGCTCCGAATAACCCTTGAGAACAACCCCTTCATATTCCATTTTTCAACCAGAAAAAGAACGACCGAACCACACACACACACACACACACACACACACACACACTATCTTAGTTTTACTTCTCATACATGAATTGAAAAGGCGATATCAGCCCAGCAAAGATCTAGCTGAAACATCGTAGGATTGCATCATCGAAGTTACAGAAACAGCAAAATTACTTACTGTTGTGTTGAGCTGAGCTGCAGGTTTTTCCTTCGTTTGATCAGGGTTTATTTTAGCTGGGAAAGGAATAATCTGGAATTTAATGCTGCAAAATGCAAATAATTGGATTTCTTGTTTTGTATGAGGAAGGTGAAGCCTTTGTATTAAGCTTAATAATTAATTTTTGTTCGAGTCAACGTCCTCATCTTGCAAGAACTTTCATTCCAATTTTACACCAAGTGATCTGTACCCCGCCTGTCCTCATTCACCCCCCCGCCCCCACCCACAAGAAATTTGTCTGTAATGAAATAGAAAATGATCGGTAGCTCATGTGGTAATAAAAAAAAAAAAAAGTTGAAAAATTATTGTTATTTCTAAAAGCAGACTGTTACGATCAACAACTTAAAGAATAAATTATAACAATCAATTATCATCACATAATAAAGAAGTATAAATTATTATATAATATAAACAAAATGATAGTAAACTATACTAATATTAAAGTTCACATAAAATCGAACTTACAACCTTAATATTATTATTATTTTACACCTCATTATAGGACTCTGATAATTAATCTTTGATTAGAATTATGTTTAATTTATCCTCGTAGTAAAAATCAACTGTTGAAATGGCCCTTAATCACTATCGATGCTGTGTAAATTATGGATAAATTTTGTTGTATTTCAATCAATAATTTCACGTTTCTAACACTTAATCGTTACTTTTCAAGTTTAATTGTGTAAAATTACACCAAAATTTTCATTTCTTCAACACTCATCTAAAACACTTTGTTCACTCAAACGAGTTTTAATTTTTAAACGCATATGAAATATTTACGTCCGAGTTGTAAACCGTTGCATTATGATGTGTTCTTGATTACGTACTCTCCACAACATCAATAGTTAGGAACTTATTTAGATTTCTAAGAATTTCCTAGTGGCCCTATGGGTATTTTCCCAAATAATTAATTTCCCCCCTGTTTCATTTTATCTAATTATTACATACGAATCCAATCATTATAAAAAATGGCCTCCTCGATGCTGCACCATGGTGCTGCCTCAGAAAAGCGACACGTGTCACTATATTGTTTTTCTTTTTTTTTTTTTTATTAAAAAAAGACTTTGTAATCTGGTACAGGCCCACAACAGATTTGTTTTTTTCTTCTTTTTTTTAAATTAAAATTAGAGGATGGTGGGCCCAGCTTGTTTTGAACAATATTTGCATCTTCAATTCTTTTTTTTTTTTTTCGTGCAGCTTAGTGTATTTTCAAACTTAATATGTTTTCAAATCATATAAAATAATTGAAACTCTTAAATCTCACACAAATATGCTGTAAATATGGTACAATAATTGAAAATAAATGCAATTTTATCAAATTAATATGTTCCCATGAGGATAAAACAATAATATAAAAACTAAAATTATAGTTATTACATGTCCTACTCAATTATATGAAAATTATAACTATTACATATCCAATTTATTTGCATCCTTGGTCAATAACCTCAATTAGGTGGTCTTGCCTCATTTTGAAACGATCCCTATAAAAAATATAAGCATTAACAAAGTAAATATATATATATATATATATATATATATATTGGTTAATTAAACTAACAACCATATATATATATATAACAAACCTGTGAACAATTGTGATCCCAATAAGGAGGAATAGTAAGAGGAATGTGACCAAAATATTGAGTCATGCCATGTTCCTAAACATTAAGGGCTCGTTTACATTAGTGGATAACGAGAGTTTGCGCCCAGTTGACCCACTTTAACTCATGTTTACTTAGACAGTTGGTAAACCCGGGTAATCCTTAATGACCCGGGATAACAAGTGTTTTTGCAGGTCAGTTTTAACTCCTAGGGTAGGAGAGTTTAATTTAACTGCCTTTTTAACTTCGGGGCCCACATGCTTAACCATTGTAAACCAACTTGCAGGCATAACGGCGGCTAGCCCTATAGACCCAAGTAAACGAGCCCTAAGGGATAAAGTTAACAATATCAATTTACACTTAAGTAAAAAAAAGATTAATATTGTAAATCATAACTTACCATATGCATTGAACTAAACGTATTTGGAGATGGCATAAGATGTAACCCATGAGGTTGATAGAAACCAAATTGACTTGTAGCATCAATTGCTCCTTGTGAACTTTGCAATTTTTTTTTTGAATTTTTTGTGGCTTTCTCTAGGAAAATGTATTGAGCTAAGTGTAGGAATTACAAGCAATAATAATAATAATAATAATAATAATTAAAAAAAAAATATTACCAGAAGATGGGTACCACAAAAGTTTAGTTGATGAAATAGTTTCCACCGCTGAACGGTCGCCGGCGACTGGAAAAAATATGTCCGGCGAAAACTGTAAAAATGGAAGAACAGGAACAGTAAAAAAAGAAAGAGAAGAGTAAAAAGTGTTTTTTTGGCTTGGCTTGGCTTGACTAGATCTAGATCTGATGTGGATGTGGTCCCTAATCAAAAGTTTTAACTTTAGTTGAGTTAAAATTACCATCTCTAGTTAACATTTAAAAAAAATAAAAAAAGTCAACAAATGGGCCCGCAAACTTGCACCAGGTGCAGCATCGCCCAAGCCATAAAAAATTTACTTCAAAACTACTCTGAATTTTCTTTTTTTTTTTTTCTATTTTTCTATGAAATTGTGGTGTATTTAAAGAAATGTTAGGCTTCCGAGTTTAATTGTCTAAATTCAATCAATTTTATTTTATTTATTTATTTATTTTTTTATTCATGGATCACTGGTATCATTAGAGCGATCATCACGAGGGCCCATATAATCAATTATTTTTTTTATGATTATTTTTTTTTACATATACAAGATTCAAACAGAAAATATTATTTAAATAATTTAAGTTTATGATCATTTGAGCCAACAATCGCTAGTCCATCAGGTCTTTCTAATAAAACTCGTGTGCCGTGACTTATGCAGACAATGTAATTGTACATGAATACTGCACAACCCACCCCTCAACAATTGGCAATTTCGTTCTTCTAGTTGCACTTTCATTCATATTCTAAGTAGAGATGGTCAAATGATGTTATAAGGACATGATTGCACGACTTTTCCATGCCCTGTCTTGCCTTTTACCGAAGAACCCAAACAAAACAAATGGAGACTTGCATGAAAGATTGCATTTTCACAAGCAAACTGGGAGTTAGATAGTCATAGAGGGTTACGTATAGTCATCCGTCTACAAGGTTAGACAAAGCTTCAACAAAATGATACTCATTTCCCCTGTAAAAGTTATGAAGACCAATATACAGAGAGCACAAGATGTGCTCCATTCTTAAGATTAGATCAACTGGCAAAAACCATCGACTACCCAGTAAATTAGAATGAGCTCTAGGTAAGCGGGATCATCATAGCGAAATGACGCAGAAATTATACGCACTGCTGCATTTCTCACTGAGTCGTCACACTTTTGGCAAGATTTCGAGGCTGATCCACATTGTATCCACGCAGAACAGTCAGATGATAAGCCAAAAGCTGCAGTAACGAGAGGATTGCAAGAATGAATGTGAGTTGCAATCGGGTCGAACTAAATGATATTCAAAGTTAATCCCAATTTCCATACTTCACCCAAAATCCGATTTTAGTATCACTACATAACTCTGTGAAAAACATGAAATAAAAATTTTAAGTACTACATTACCTGCAAAGGGACTATGTTAATTACAGGCTGCAAGCAGTCCTCAACTCGAGGGACTTCAATTACACGGGAAGATCCACCAACGCATACAGATGCTGCATCGCCTTTAGTACACATCACTATGAGTCGACCTTTCCGTGCATGAAGTTGCTGAATGACAGACTGCTGTTTGCTATCAACAATAAGAAAATATCTAAGAGGCTGGCATTACAAAAATTTACATCACTGTATGGTACTTTCTTTGCTGTAAAAAGTCTAACCTGAAACAAGCATCACGGGTGGCAATGACAACAATTGGGAGGGTCTCATCAACTAGGGCCAATGGACCATGTTTCATCTCACCAGCAAGTATACCTTCGCTATGCATAAGTGCCACTTCTTTTACCTTCAAGGCACCTTCCAGAGCCGTTGCGTAGTTATAACCTCTTCCAAAAACGAGAAGTGACTGTTCGGCAATTAGTAATTTAGCAAGATCCTTCATTTCCTGGTCTAGCTTCAGAACCTCTTTCACTTTACCTGCAATTTGGCCAATCAGAGGCCATTATCACACACACACACATATCATCCACAATAGTTTCTATTTATGCAACATATGGGACAAGAAAATGTATTAGACATACTTGGCAAGTCCAATAGGCCATCTATTATCGCTTCCCGTCTCGCTTGGCTAGAAATTGTGTCATCTCCAATTGCAAGAGCCACCATAGCCATGACTACAATTTGGCTTGTGTATGCCTGTCAGTTTAAGTACATAACAAGCTAAAATAACTAAGTGCCAGACTAGTAATCAGAAAAGAGAGAAGGAAAATATGCAATTTGTTTACCTTGGTACTAGCTACACCTATCTCACAGCCAGCATTTATGTGAACACCGCAGTGTGTATTCCTAGCAATTGCACTACCAACTGTGTTGGTGATACCAACACATAAGGCGCCATTTTCTAATGCATATTCTAATGCCTGCAAAGTATCAGCCGTTTCTCCTGATTGACTAACAAAGACAGCTGTATCCTCTCTGTATATCGGCCCCTGCCTATCCAGAAGATCACTGGCAACCTCCATAGTTACAGGGATACCTGCAACAAAATAGTAATTTAGTGGCAAATACTCAAAAATAAATAAATACATAAAATCGTGCAGTTAATTGTCAACTAAGCCAACCAGAAAGTTCTTCTAAAATGGGCCTTGCAGCCAAAGCTGCATTATAACTTGTGCCACAGCCAATGAAAACTATCCTTCTGCTTCTCCTTATGGTTTTAAGGTGATCCTTCAATCCTCCCAAAAGCACACTCCTGGCTTTGCATGATCCTCCACGTATAAGCCTCCCTCTCATTGTTGTTTTAAGGGATTCTGGTTGTTCATGAATTTCTTTCTGCATGTAGTGCTCATATTTCCCTTTGTTTATTTGCTCAACCTCCATTTCTAGAACTGACAGTGCACGTTGGACAGAAGCTGGCCTTGTTGTAGATCCGCTGTATTTACCTTTAGCATTATCAAACTTGAAAATGGATGCACCTCCATCCTGGATGCACCAAAACCAACAAAAGTGAAGCCCAGAAGAAGGGGGGTTTGTGAGGACTTCAATATAATTCTTCCATGTGTAAATAGCACAGAAGAAAGTTACTCGTTTTTACAAATTGATCATCTACAAAGCATGCTTATAAAACAGTTTTCCAGAAAAGCGAAAGGCCCTTGATTTCTTCTAGATAACTATACTTGTAATAATAATAATTACAGCCAGTACTTTTACAATAAAAAGCAAGCAAACTGGACGTATTCAGTTAAAGACATGGATAAGAACAATTATCCCCCTTTGGGACACTAAATATTAGGGGAAAAGAATCTGTTAAAAAAAGCCAATTGGACAACTTGTGATTTTATAATAGGTGCTACAAACACCCTTTAGCTGAGCAGTGTGCCGGACCTGCACCTTGTGCCAGCTTTTCAGGCCATTGGGAATGTAAAGAGACCTTTATGCCCCTGTTATAATAACCAGTAGCTCCTGATTGCCTGAATTAGCACTCCACCATTTTACTCAATAAATATCGACATCCACTTCTTACTTGATAGAGATCCGCAGCCAACTTGTTACAAGTTAAGGACTGTATACTCCAGTGGTGGTCCGAAGGAACAGAGAGGGATAGAATAGAGGATTTGTCTCGCGAAGATGATGAGAACAGACAACAAATAAAATGAAAATAGGACAAAAATAAAAAATAAAAAAGAAATGAAAAGGCAAAAGAAAAGTTTAAAATGAAGAAGAAAAAAGGGCATGGGGATACTGTAAATAAATGAAGATGGTGAAGAAGTTAACACATCGTCATTAAATATGCTGATAATCAGTGTTTTAAAAACCGGACCAGCCAGTCCGACCTGTTTAACCAGTGACAGGTGCCTAGTCCGGTCCAAAACAACCCAAAAAACTGCCCTCAAATTGGACCGATGTGAACTGGTAAAAACCGGCCGAACCAGACCTGGTTCAACCCGGTCGGCCAGCGGTTCCTTCGTTGATCATCCTCTTTTTTTTTTTTTTTCCCCTCAATTGAGAAAGGGCTACGACAACTGACACCAACATATTGGAAAGGGATGCTAAAGAAAGAAAGGAGAAGATACTGTGGCAGTTGAGGAGGGCTCT
>JAOWBU010000689.1:0-25000 GCA_026212405.1 Petrea volubilis
ACTTAGCAGATATCCCTCACTCAAAAGCCAAAGATTTGATACAAAGAATAAGCGTATTACAGTTGGAAAAGAAATGTTATTATTCATCATTAGCTTGAAACAAATGAAGAACACACATGAATAGAGCACCGGTGGTGCACCACAATATACACTTGAGCAGAAACTTATCTGACACCACAAAATGATCAACACTTAACAGCACAAATGCTATCCAAATAAATCTACCAAGCAATCTACAAACAATGTGATTCGAAAGCAACAGAAAGCTTACACATTATGTAACAAAACTTGCCGCTATATTTTCTATGATGTGATGGCCAACTCTGAAGCTTGAGCAACAGAACTTGATCCACCAATCTTATTCTCATCTCCTCCACAAAGTGTATCAGAACTCTCTCCTACTGGTAGCGGGTTCGGCTTTAACTTAGACACTCTATCTTTACCATCCCCAAAAACCATGGACACAATATTATTCCTCTCAGCTAATCTACCAATTTCGAATCTCAAACTCGACACCCTTCTTTCTGATTCAATCTTAGGTTCCAACAAGTCATCCTCACCACAAAATTTCGACTCACCATCAGGACCAGACATTAATTCCATCAAATTGCTTCTGAATCCCAAGTCTGAATACACTCTTCGCGGGCTTCTCAGTTGGATCCCAACTTTACCATCCGCATCATCAAGATTCCTTTTTGAATTCGCCTGAATGGTTCTTGATTGAACCGGTCTACCCACGTTCTCCACCATCAAACACGGATTAGCTAAACCATTCCAAGAATGAAGTGGGACTAATTTACTCAACTCACTCAAACAACCCACCACCTCCTTCATCGATGGCCTTCGCTCCCTACAAGACCTCACACATTTTGCAGCCACAACCGCCAACATCTTCCTCACCATTGCATCCTTAGGGGGCAGTATCCTAGGATCATATATAGCCAATAATTTCCCTCTCCTTATCAAGGGAATAGCCCAATCCACAATAGAAGGCGGCGAATGCCCCATATCAATAGCCTTCCTCCCACTAATGATCTCCAAAAGCAATATCCCAAAACTAAACACATCAGTTTTGGTACTCAAATTATCAGGCGTTACATAACAAGGATCAAGATAACCCATTGTCCCCGCGGGTGGAGTTGATCTCAACCTACAATCATCCACACACCGCAAAGCCAATCCGAAATCACCCAATCTAGCATTGAAGTTCCTATCAATCAAAACATTAGCAGACTTAATATCACGATGAATTACGGGTGGGCTCAAAGAATGGAGGATGTCAATGGCTTTTGCAGTCTGCAAAGCCAATTTTATCCTCCTCCCCCAAGTGGGAGACCGTGAATTCGAATGCAAAACATCATACAGAGTACCATTACTCATGAACTCGACCACCAAAAGGCGATCTTGGGAGTCATTCTTGGTGAACCCAACAAGATTGACTAATCTTGGGCTCTGGAGCTTAGACAAAATGTCGATTTCATTCTCGACTTCATTTGGGTTGTCGGTAATGGACATCTTTTGGGCTGTTCTTGAGGGTTTCTTGATGGCCACAAGACGGCCGCCGCGGAGGACGCCTTTGTACACGAGACCATGGCTGCCCCTGCCCAAGAGCTTCGTGTCGGAGAAGTTGTTTGTGGCTAATTCAAGATCTTTGTAGTTAAATTCTTGGATTTTGATGGGTTTTTCCTTTTCCGGGTAATGGGATCTTTTGGAGGAAGAAGATGATGAGGTTGAGGCATGTGAATCGGCAGTTGCGACTGATGATTCCGCTTTGCAGGAGAGATAACCCATCAAGATTCTGAATCTCAATGCACAGAGTACCAACTCTGTGTGTGTGTGTGGAAAATGAATGCGGGCAAACTGGCAAAGCTGGTTTTTTTCCTTCTTGATGTGGAACTGTGGATTATAAAGGAGAGAGAGAGACAGAGACAGAGAGAGAGAGGAGTTAGTGCCTAGTGGTTGACCAGTAGTGGAATCCCAAGATTTTGTTTGGCATCGAAGGTTTAATGCCGGTTGTAATATTAACCAGTTAGATTTTGGCTACTATTGCTCAAGACATTTTCTAATAAATGCCACTTGTCTTTCACAATCGAGGATAATTCTTTTTCTAGAAATTCAAAAAAAAAAAAATTGCCATTAAAACGATCTTTGTCATCTAGAACTGATCGCCATAACTTATCAACCATTTTCGTGCTACGTGAAAATAAAAAATAAAAAATTCATATCGAATTTTGGAAAATTTTATGTCATCCATTATTACTTTAACGGTGCTTTTAGTTATTAAATTTAAATGTCATGAAATCAAAAGGCATTAAAATATAAAATCTTGACATTATCATACATAATACAATAATTAAAAACAACATTTGAAAAATAATGTCCTAATGCGTACGTCAGAAGCTCGGATTTTAGGCTCACACATGTATTAAGTGATTATATTTGTGATTCGTGCTATATTTTGCATTTCATACAATAATTTTTCATACAATGCCTGCAATGGATAATAATTATTATGGTTTAAATATTTTAAGACAAATTTTATAATTAGTCCCAACGATTTTAGGTCTCGAATGAATCATTATAGGCTGTCATATTTCATTTGCCTTTCGTTATAGTCCCTTACCTATTTGTTATAGTCTCTCATAATGACGTGATATTTGACCTTATCTACGTCATATAGCTTATACTTCGTTTTTTTATTTTTATATTGATGTTTATTTTTTTCGATTTCTTTGATATTTTATTCTCTTAGTACGTCCCTTATAATTAATTAAGACAATAAAAAACTGAAAGAAAATTCAGGACTTTTTAAAAAAATGACATAAAAAAATATATTTTTTAATATTTTAATATAAAAATAAAAATAATGTTAAAAATAATTTAAGTTTATAATGGAAATATCGATTCTCGACTCCTAATAAAATAATAATTTATCTGAATTTTCAATTAAAAAATAATTTTTGATTATAACAAAAATTCAAAAAAAATCAAAATTACCAAAATCTTGTCTATCACCCATCACTCTCTCACCCAATCCATCATTATTTATCATCATCTTCATCATTCACCACCACCCTAACCCGCCACTGCTGCTCTTTCTCTCCTTACCCATTCCCCTTCCCCTTCCCCTTCCCCTTCCTGCTCTCTCCAAACAGCATCGGCGACCAACGATCCCTCATCAGCGGTCATCCCAAGGTTGCTCCAACCACCACTACCCCACCGGCTATCTTCTCTAAGCTGCCTTGAAAAAATAAAATAAAATAATGGGAGTCAACATCATGGATGTTGACTCCTAGTAATTTTTATTTTTATTTTTCTTAATTATGCAAAAATTATTTTTTAATATGAGTCGACGTGAGTCGACATTCTCAACTGTCAACTTATGTTACTTTTTAAATAAAAAATTTTTTGTGTTAAAAAATTAAATAATATACTCTTTTAGGCTATTTTTTAAAAAAGTTCGAAAATTCATGCTTATTACAAAATAATAAATAAATATTTAAATGAAAAAGATACTAGTATAATAATACTTTGAAAGATGGCTACATGCCAATCCCATCATCAAATGCAATCATATCTAGTTGATTCTATTCTAAGTTACTGCAGCATGAGGGTTTTCCCCCCTTTTTCTTGAGGGAATAGGAATAAATGCGATAACCGATAATTACTAACTTTTTGGAAGAAGTGATTGTAATTCACGTCTCAGCTTTATCTTTTTTCATGCACTTTCAACTTAATTTGACCAACGTCCGCACAGTGAAAGAAATTAATCTTAGATTTCTTTTCAGAAATTTAAAAAAAAAAAAATTGATGACAACGTACTTTTGCTACGTCCTAGAAAATTATTCAATTGATTAATTTATGTCATCACCTACTACAGAGAGAAAAAAAAAAAACAAGTCTTACATTTTGACTTCAACGATAAAGAAAATATAATCAATCTATATGCTAAATCATACTGAAATTTGGAATAAGAGATACACCTATCAACTGATAATATAAATAATTAAATTAAAAAAAATAGAAAATGCATTGTATGACGATCGATGAGTGAATTAAAGGACAATTAAAATGATCGTTCAAACTTAACAAAATATATATTGAATAATTTTTAAATTCAAGCAATGCATGTGAATCCAATAAACTATACATGGCTTCTTCACTATATATCACTAATTTCTGTATAATATATTGCCCTATGTTTTTTCTCCATATATGTTTTGGTGGCTTTAGGAAAATTTTTTCATGGATTGGGTGTATATACTCTATGGTTCAGATTCAACTGCATATTATGTATTAAATTTTTTATAGAATACATATAATACATGATTAAATTTGAACCGTATAATATATATATGAAATTCGTACACTCGATTCATATAAAAATTTTGCGTGATTTTAGCATATGGCAACTAAAGAATTGATAAGACAATTTATCAGCAAAAGGGGGACCTTTTTCTCCATGTGAAAACACCATCATCAATCATCTTGTGGATAGTCAATGGAAGGTCGTTTATCGAGAGGTGCTGTCTTCACCTTTGTCACTTCATGTTTTCATCAATAATTGAGAATAGTGAATGCTTAAATTACTAACTATTGTTGATTTTAAACTATTTAATAATAAAATAAAAATTATTGTTATTAAATATATTTAATTAGAAATAAAATAAAAGTTATCACCACTTAATAAAAAAAATTGGTGAAAAATTTAATATATTATTTTTATATTTTGTTATTAATATTATTTTTTCTTATAGTGAAAGAAAGAGGAGCCTAATTTTCATGTTACACAATATACAAATTATAACTTTTCCTCTGCTCTTGTGATTCAAATTATTTATTAGTTTCCAATACTAGGATGCTATGAAAATTTTCTATGCATAATGTTGAATCAAGTTGCAAATTGAAAAATAGTTTGTTCTTTTTCCAATATATATATATATATATATATATATATATATATTATGAATAGTTAAAGTCAACTAGTGCTTCCATTGGGATCCAAAATTGAGGAAATAGAATGCCCCATTTTTGTTAAGTCGAGAAAGTCTACTTTTTAATCGCTTTTTACCATCTTTCTCGCAGTTTCAAGCGCCATTTCACGCAAAAAGTTTGAAACTGTCAAAAAGTTGAATATATTAATTAAAACGACTTTTTGCTTTTCGATTTTCTTATAATCAGTGACAAATAATTAATTTTCATTAACCGGATATTAGATAGCAATGACCCAATTACATTTTGGAGACGTCAACTGACTAACCTTGTTAATAATCTTAGAGGCAATTTAGATAAGGTTAATACGTGTTGTTTGTCGATACTACTTCTTATAGTATTTTTTTTTTAAGTCAAGTTATTCTGCAGTTTGATGCATTACTTTACAAGTGCTTGAAATTATATGTTTTTTTAGAACTTGTTGCTAATAGCTACAAAAAAAAAAAGTCTTTTTGTTTTTTGTTTTTGTTTTTCTAATAAAGTCCAGCTAAATATAATTTTTTTTAACTAAAGTGTTTTTCTTTTTTTTTAAAAAAAAAACAAAAAGAAAGCCAATGCAAATTGGCTGTTGATTGTATTATTTTTTTTTTTTCAATAGCATGATTTGCTTCTTATTTTACAGAATATTTTTGAATTTGAGAAACTTCTTAATTGTGAATAGCGTGATCTATAATTTATATTTTGTCAAACTCGAAAAAACTTTCTTCTTTTTAGGTGAGATGTCGTAATTGCACTCAAGTATGGGGAATAGAATGGACCATAAAATCCAGACATATACTGATTCATTAAATGTGAAGACTTCTGAGTAATATTAATTACGACCACCTCATTTATTGCATAGTTAAAGTACACAAAAAGAAGACACCAACTTCCTTTACCAAATTACTTGAGATTTTCGTCTTCCAATAAAGTATAGTTTTGAGAGGTTAAATTTAATTAAATCGAGAGTTATTTGTCTGTCTGTTGTCTTTTATATTGATGTGCTTTCAGCGATATTTTATACCTTCCATGTAATAATCTCTACTCAAACAATCCGCTTAATTCCTAATAAATCAGTAGTTGGAATTTGTAAGCGCAGTTCTAGGCAGCAATAGAACAGTATCCAATCGTTCACAAAACCTTTGCTTCGTACGGTCGTCAAAATAACCATAGCATTTACCAAATTGGAGTTGAAGAATGGGATGTTAGTTGTTACTGTAATCGAGTTCATCAACATAAATCCTTGAAACTTTTCTCACCATTTATAGCAAAATCATAACTCATACATCCATGAAATACAACTGGAATTGGCCAAACTATAGCCGCCGTGGACAAAAATCCATGACAACCAAGTTGATGCAGCAGCTAAGTCACCAAGACAACAATTTGAAAGCCAACAATGACCATTTTTATTAATATCTAATCACTGACACAACACAATGACCTCATAAAAAACAAAAAGACAAGGTGAGTTCTGAAAGTCAAACCTCAGGTGAAATTACAACAGTGCATACTTAAATTAAAATGTCACTATATCTCAGCACTACATATATTATGTGAAGAACAATTGCCAAAAAACTATCAGTCCTTGGAACTACCTCTCCTTGGACCGTCCCAAAGAATCCCAATGAAATTATAGCAAACTCATTTCAAGACACAAAAAGATCAAAACAAAAAAAAAAAAAAAGGACCTGCATGCTATCCAACGATATCAATTCTTGTGTACAAACGTCACTTGAACATGATTCCACAGCTAAAAATTTGATGCTAAATCACAATTCTCCAGCAGACTTGTTCGATAATTCATCTAAAGTTCTGCCTTGTCTTGATCATTCTTTTGAGTGTTGCTAACCAGAAGTTGCATTCATCCCAATCACTTGTTGTGAGAAGCACCTACACCACAACATTAACATGTAAAGTGTGTAACTGTGTATTGCTAGCAATCAAGCACAAAAAAAAACACTAAAAAGATAAACCAATAGAGATTCCTCCCATACCTGGATTTGAAGGGCAGTACCATAATCACCATTGTCCAGTGCTTGACAGAGCTGTACAAGCTTTTCCGCAGCATTTTTGGATATGTCTCCGCTATTGAGTTTTGCAAACAAGGCACCTAATTTCTTTGAGTTGTCATCTATTTCCCGCTTCTTTCGCTGGATTTGCCCGTGACCCTCCCAATGCTTCAGTTGTTTCATTAAAAAGTCTGGTTAAAGTTGCAATAACAGGCTTCTGGTGCGCTGCAGAAGAAACAGAATTGATGTAAAATGCAGCTTAAAGAGTGGAGTAAAATTCATTACAAAAACCAAACAGTTAAACATTCCAAAAATCATCAAAATCAAGAAGCTGAGATAGTATAGTGATGGCATCTATCTAGTGTCTGGCGTCAAGAGTTTGAGATTAAGTTTTTCACCAAACAGCTATGCGTCCATTGTGCATTGCCGGCTTAAAGCCAGCATGAAGTTACAAACAGTAGCATGCATTAGTAAGCAGCATGGTGATACTCGCGCATGGATTTGAGAAGAGGAGTAAAAATTGCGCATTGCCGGCTTAAAGCCAGCATGAAGTTACAAAAAGTAGCATGCATTAGTGAGCAGCATGGTGATACTCACACATGAATTTGAGAAGAGGATCAAAAATTGCAAACCCAATGGTCGATAGTACCACCCTCCAAAAATAAATTAAACATAGGATAAGTAATAAAAAATTATATTTCAATCTATAATTTTGTCTTGTTCTTTATGCTTGAATTATTTGATAAGTCACTTCCATATTCCCCAAATTGAGGGGCGATAGTTTACCCGGTACGTTCGAAGTATCAACGGTCTGCACAGTAGGAGGGGGAGCAGCAGGAGTAACAGGTGGCTGCATTGGAGCAGGCTGGGGAGGACTAGGAGGTTGCACTGGATTCATCCCAGGTCTTTGAACCGCTGAACTGCTAACTGGCGTGAATCCTCTAGATGGTGGAGTAGGTGCCAGGACCTGGGGCATCTTCGGTCCAGGACTTGGGCCAATTTGAGATGTATTAGCACCATATGGAGGAACCCCAGGAGGACCAGCTTGGTAACCAGGGTTAGCAGCCCCCTAAATAATTGATTAAAAGGAAAAACTTAAGAGTTCTGGTCAAATTTATAAGAAGAGAAAAACTGAAGTCATGATGGCGTACTGGATACAATTGGGAACCCAAAGTTGAAGGCTGCTGATATTGCTCCGCATTTCTTAACAGAGGAGGGTTTGCAGGAACAAATTTCGCAGGGGGCTGAGAAGTAACAGGAGGCGGAGGAAAGTTTCCCTGCAAAGATGTTCAGTTCAAACACATGAAACATAATCAGATCCTAATATTGCCACAGGCCCACAGTTGTTCAAACCAACATTGAACACCAACTTAAGTTACAAACTAAACCGAGTAGGAGGTCTTACTGTTGGAGCTGGAGTTGCAGGAGAAGGGGACAAATATGTTAGGTTGCGGTGTATTAGGCTGTGGAACTGGCTGATATGATGGAGGAGCACTGTAACCCCTTCCAAATGAAACAGGTGGCTGCTGATAATTTTCACCATAAGGACTGCTTGGGACTGTTGGTTGCATCTGGGTCACCGCAGTATCCTGAGGAAGATAAAAAGAGATCAGACTCTAGACAAAAGAATCAGAAACCAACCAGAAAAGCTTCTCAGATATGAGAAGCAGGAGAGAGGTACCGCATAATAACGTTGAGTGGCATCCACAGCACCATAACTCAATTGATCACCATATGTAGGGCCGGTTTGTAATTGACTATTTTCGTAAGTCACAGTCTTCTCAATCTCTTTCTCTGCATATATACATGAACATGAGAAAACAATAGTGCACCTAGAGGGTTAAGATAATCAAGTGAATCATGGGCACCTCAATTGGCTTCCCATTGTCAGAAAAAGAAAACACTGATTGCATAAAATTTTAGGCAAAATATCGGAAGGGAAATTACATCATAAGAGATGGCATAAACACACACCTTGCTCAGTTGAACGAGCAATACGGTCACGTAAGATCACAAGTTCAGTAGACAGTTCTTCAGTGCCAAGAAGATTCAAGTACTCCATCGCTGTAGTTAAAAGCCCCTGACTTGCTAATATTTCAGCATATTTCTCAACTAGTTTACATAACGAAGCACTAAATCGCTTCTGTCCAGTAGCCAAAGCAAAGACAATTGTCTTCTCCATTAAATCCTTAACAATAGAAATCCTAAATGTAAGTCCATGTTCCATCCAGGATAATCCATCATAAGAAAACATCTACTCCATACATACTTACCTGGAGACGGTCTAAATAGGACTTGTCATCATGCTCTTTTGACAGATTCTTCGACCAGATTTCCACAGGTTTTGTCAATATTTCCAGCACATATGTAACAAAGTGTTGCAGCAGTTGTTTCACCAGCAACCATAAGTCTAGCAGCAAGAGTATCACATAATAGAGTCCACTCATCTGTCTGTGCAAACTGGAGGTAGCAAACAGCATTCAGAAATAACCTAAATAGCACATGCACTGAGGCTAGTAACAAAACAGCCAACAAATAAACAACCACATCTCATGCTCATTTTTAAGTAAGGCTTCAATGAGAATAAATGCACGCTAGAGATGCACATTACACATTGACAGTACCAGTGGAGGAATAAAAAAGGCCAAACATGAACAATCAGCATGATCCTTGCAAATTACTATTATATCAAAAGTACAACAAGATTAAGATGGTCATTTAAACCAATATGAAAGCAGAGATGAATGAACTCCTAAAGCATAATCTTCATAAATCACCCCTCATTTCATAAAGATATTCACTAACAGCTGAGTTGGAAACACAACTTCCTTTGACAGACGCTTCAGATGCCCTGAGCCAGGATTAACTCCAGCACCTCTTAATCTTGATTCAGTTTCGCATCATGGCCAACCGAGAGTTTCCTTAAGCTTGGACCAAAAATTTGTGCTCACATATAGACACACATATACAAATGCTAATATACGGAATTAAAAGGCTTTCAACAAGAGAAAGCAATTGAGGTTTCCAGTCATCAAAAAATTGAGTTATTTATTAACTAGAGTACAGTTAATCTATTTTGCACTTGACATGACAACATTTTGAAGCATTATAAATTCCAACATGGTTTCTAAGGGGCCAGAGACTTACAGTACAAAAGAGAGCAAGTGTTTCCTTCCATGATTTTAGAGGTCTGGTGTTTGCTATGCTCATTAGGTCATTGTTTACCATGGCGGAAACAACCTGACACAACCAAGGGAAAAAAAAAGAAAGACAGACACCAGTATAAACTGTCAGCAACAAGAGATTGAGTCATTCTCAGAAAAAAGAAGGAAAAAGATACACCAAATTGGTATCCCAAACAATGATGTTTCACCACCTTTAGGTAGGGAGAACGACTTGTCTTCAGGTACTGATCACGTGTGCTCTCCCACAAGGAAGCACCACCAACATGAGCAATGACCAAAGCATCTGCAAATCTATTTGCAGAAATGCATTGTGCAACTGCCCCTTTGTAGTCCCCAACAACTAAAGCACCTTGAACAGCATCATCAAATGAAGGATCAGAACTCTCCTCTTGTCCGTCAACTTCATGTGGGGATTCCTTTACAGAGTCTCCAGCCGCAAATTCACTCTTGGAGTTGGACTGGGGGGTTCCTTCCTTGGGACTAGGGAGATTGTTAAAGAAATCTTCCCCATTGTCAGTAGGGGATAAGGCAGGTTCTTTGTTCCCAGACACTCCTTTAGTAGTTGCATTATCATCAAGACCAAGGGCATTTACTTGCTCAGAGATATCATTCAGCGAAGTATTGCTCTCTTCAGCAGGCAGACTAAAACCAAGATGGGAAAGCAGCTTCGACCTTGCAGTCCCATCCTCATTGAACATAACCTTCATGAACCCCCATGTTTCCCTCTCCTCCTCAGATCTGAGGAGGAAATTATAGGTTAAAGACAAGTTTGGAGATAATTGTGAATGCCATAATACCAAATTCATTAAATGGAGCCAAAGCTACAGTAAATAAGACATACTCAGATTCTTGAGATTTCCTTTCACACAAAAGTTTCAGTGCTGATCTGTCCCCATTTTGTATTGCAGCTTCAAATTCAGAAGATCGACTAATCAAACCATCTTCCGTAACTAAATTGTGCACATATACCTGAATATAGGAAACATGGTCACAAAAGCGTAAACATGAAGGGAGAAATCAACAATGTGGACCTCCTTTAGTGTACCTCCGAAGATCCAGCTGCATATTCAGCAGAGTGAAACGACACAAGCTTGCCCCCAAAACCAAATGAAACTCCCGCTTTTCGCTTGTACCACTTTGGGGCCCTCAAAGGTGCTACAAAGAACAGGACATACAACACAGTATTTTTAATCATTTACTGAATACTCTCTAATAGAAGCGCCACAGTATGCGTCATCCAAAGAAAAAGAAAAAAAATACCAGCAAACTCGTCCTAGATATTACTCTCCAGGATGGACATACAATCCCATTAAAGCAAATTGCTGCTGACAGCAATGAATTGATACTACTAATAACATCAATTGATATATATCCAGAATTTAACACAAAGACAAGGCAATGAAGGAACAAACTTATTGTGCACCATTGATTTTGAACACTTTGGAAAGCCAAACCTTATCTTAACACAATGACAATAAAGTATCGCCAACAATCAATCTGGGCTGGAAAATGCTAAGTCTTGGATGGGGTACTATACATATGGAAAAGATATAATTATCTGACCAACATATTTAATAGATGCCTAAGAGCCTTTTGCCATAACAATTATTCATTCCATGTTTTCCCCGCATAGAGATAGGTCAGACAACAAACTTTCTACCATCTAAGGAATATGATGGTACCTGCTCCAAAATCACCATCTCCAACACCATGTCGCCCAGAACCCTGTGGTTCAAAAGAGATGTCGTCAAAAGAGAGAGAGTCGAATTCAAAAGACTGGAGAAGATTACTAAGAAACTTCAACAAAGGAGCAAAACAAAGTTTCTGGTGTTTTGAATTACTGTTCTTACAATTAAACAATGCATTCATTCAAAAACATTAGCAAAAATTCAGAAATATATTCAAATTCTAACTTCATCTGCACATTTAGAAACAAAATTAAGCCATCTCCCATGGCCAAAGCAAACCCCAAAAATCAGCTTGTAGTTTACTAATTCTCCATTCCACATTTTAGTATAACTGCAAGTAATAGGTACTAGTTCAACCTCCCTATCATAAAATGCTTTCCTATGAAGCTTCATAAAGTTTACCAAGCAATAGGAATATCCATCAAAGAACATTCTTCAAAATTGTCATTTACTAGATTCACTGATAATGCCATTAAAGAAGCACAGAGATAAGTTCCATAAATAGGAAATAACCTCTATATTATAGATGCCAACTTTCCCATCAAACGAAGATGCTGATATGACTCCAGGAATCTTAGAATACCAGTGAACATCAAAATTCCAGTTGGTTCCGGCGGGTAACTCAGCCACAATCTACAGAAATAATTCACATTGAAACTGTCACATGTGAAGAAATGCTGACTCAAAGATGAAGAACAAAAGACGACTGTGAAAGGGAATCTTCATACAGAATGGAAACTATAACACCTTTCTTCAAGAAAAATATAAGCAATCAAAATATTCACCTCTCCGGAAACCGTATCCCAGCAAATAGTACGGTTATCCTTGGCACAGGTAAGCAGATAAGAGCTATCAATAGGGCACCATGACATAGCAATCACACCTGAGGCAAGTGACACAGTCATACAAGTTAATGAAATTGCATCTCGTGCATGAAATTATAGTAGGTCAAAAATCATGGTCCATCACAATACTGGAACCATGATTAACAGTTAAAAATCAATAGAGCAACCCAGAAGGGCCAATCACTTGTCCATGCCTGCCTATAAAGTAGGAGAGCGGGAGGAGGGACCACAGAACAATAATTGCTCAATAGACACTACAGGATAAGTGTAGCCTAAAATATTTGAAGTTATTTGGCGCAAGTTCATTTCACACTCCTGAATTAGAAACTTATTGTTCCAGCACAAGTGCCAATATATATCATCAAAGTGCACCACATCTCCAGAAATAAACTCAGAAAATGGACAGCGCGTTCAGGTCTGCCAGGTTCCCAACGTAGACCCAGCCCACTTGGTTGGATCGATTTATCAGGTACCAGTGTCGGTTACAGTTTTGGTTTGTCAGGCCTGCTGTCAGGTTTGGGCATTGTGGGTTTACCCGGACAAGCCCCATGCATGTTGAATGTACAAAGTACTTTTGAGTTTTCTAGGATTTTGACTCCAGTCTGCCTCTGAGTTTTCATCTCCCTTGATTTGCAATTGCTCCCTCGCACTTCTCCAGGTTCTTCTCCACAGCATCCCCATCAGCAGATCTGCATCAACTTCTTTACAATTATCTAACCTAACGTGCCCATTCCACCACCACTGGCCATTCTACTCAGGTCCTATCTTTTTCTCTATGCTCATCATTTGCCATCTCCGTGTATGTGTGTGTATATGATAGACAATTCGCACACATAATAATCACCGATATTTTCTTTTTCCTTTTTCTGTTTTTGGTGCTTCAAATGGCTAAATAACAAACTTCTCATTATTTTATTCCTTGTGGAGTTGGATTGGGTGCGTTTACTTTTATACCATCTGTCTGCAGCATTTTCCTTGGCTGACCTGGGTGTCGATTAAATCTTTGATAAGTGAGCTATGTTATTTGATCACAGGCTTGGTTTAGTGGCCTTAGCTCGTAAAAGGTGAAAATCATTTTTCAGGATCCAAAAAGTTCCACCAAGGCCAGCGGCTTGGACCCAGTGGGATCAAGGCCACTCATGTCTCAAGGTCTCCTGTTTGACACACACATCCCATCCTGCCCTGTTGCCATCATCACTCAGTAATCAATCTATTACAGTAATCTCTAACATGAACAGAATCATCCACAGGTCTGAAACAGTTCTGTTGGGATTTTCCTATTTTTTGGGGACAATGAACATAGAAGTCTTCACCCATTCAGCATAGGTCATTCGACTTCAAATTTTTGGAACCTGGGGACCTATTTCTTCAAGGTATGACCAAATTCCCATCTTACCATAGAACAGACAAGTTTTTTTCACAAGCCTAACACCAACTAGCTTTTCCTAAACTAAAACAAAGAGATAGCCATTGGAGTGGCTATGCTTAAGTTCAATGAAGTTTTCCTCCACCAATGAAGCTCATGCAAATTTATAACAAGCAATCATTTACCCATCCTGCAACATTAACAGCAGGGCTATTATAGAGCTTGCACTAGACAGTATCATGCGCACAAACAATATACGTAACTACTGTTGGTAGATTGACTTAGATCTCTTGATCTTGCCAGTTAATGGGTTCATTTAGCAAGGTCGACCCTTTCCACAAAAACTAACAGAATTTAGTTGTTCTAATCAGATCTATGTTCCAGCATAATCCAATTCTGAATATTTTGCTATGCATTACTCCCATAGTCACTATCTACGTGAAAAAACTAAATGGTGTAAATCAGACTAATAGAACTCAAGATGCATTAATGCTAAACTATCCGTGTTTGTGTCTTTTTGCGAAAAGACATTTCTGACACTGAAGAATTGGCTCAGCAAATTCTTATGACATCTACGGAGTTCAGATAGCCCAGAAAAAAAGCAGATCAGACACAGAAAGTTCAATTTTTTTATGTAAAAGAAGTAACTCGAATATTAGATGAAGATGGGAATGCATCGGAGCGAATAGTTATCCCCACCATAGGAGATGTTATCAGTATAGCAGCTCTACACAGTAGAAGATAGATCATTTCCACTTTCAAACCAGATAAATCAAGGAAAGATTCTACCTACTTGATACCAAAGATGAGAAACTCAGCTAGAAACACAAAACTGAAGTTGGAACAGAAAATTTGTAAAATGACAGAGATAAACCCCTGAGATAACATACCTTTGGTGTGCCCAACAAACTCCTTTACTGGAGTCATTATATTCCGCATATCCCACAGCTGAAGATGAACACAGACCAATTACAATTATCATATATTTAAGCAGGTTCCAGATATAACATTTTGACCTAGAAGCTAAAGTAAGAGCAAATGAATTCATTACTCTAAGAGAAGGCGAACTATCTTCATCTGAAGCAACAATAAGCTGTGTAGCAACATCAGGATTCCACTGCAAAACAGAGCACCTCCTTCTAATTGAATCTGAGAAACTGCAAAGTACAATATTAAAGATCACAAGACAAGAAGATTTAGATGTTTATAATCAATGGTTTAAAAAGCAACATCGCATATTGACTTTAATGGACAAAACATTTACCTTATAACTGGCTTTTGCTTCTTGAGATCCCACACCACTGAAATTACAGAAAGTGCATATTACTCCAATTGAAAATGAAGGATTCAAGTGCATAAAATCTCATAAACAGCATCCTACTTACCAGTTGTCCCATTAAATGAGGTAGAAGCCAGTATGTGCTGAACCTTACTATTCCAGGACAAAAATGAAATTTCACCTTGTGTTGCAGATCCACTGCCCTGTTAAACAGTTCAACAAGTTTAAGTCCTATCCTGAACTTGAGTACTTCAGCATAATGCTGCTCAAAATTTGTGAGTTAAAAAAAGCAACAAATCAATAAAGAGCAAGAAACACCATGGGTCCCAACTGAGAAATACCAAAAAGAACTTATGTGGGGATTGAGAAGTTAAGGATGTGATGAATTGATGTCCAAAATGCTATAAATTGTTAGTGTTTCAATGAAGTATGCTTGTCAAAGATATTACAACTTTTACTTTTCTTTTATCTAAAACCCTGTTTCATTCTAAAAGAAAGACACCCTCTAGTCAAAAAATTAAAGAAAAGTAACAAATAGTGAAAGAATGATAAATAGAAATGAAGCAAAAGAGATTTAATAAAACCATAACTTATCAGTCTCTCCCCCACCTCTTTGCTAGTTTCCTCTTCTTTGCTTGATTTATTTTCTTCGTTCCCCTTTGTAAGTTATTACTCAGCCTATTCCCCGGTGTTCTCACAACTACTGGTAACTTCCTTTTTTTTCCCATCATTGTTGATCATAAATTTATAATATTCTCTCAACAGAAACCTTCCCAAAAGCTATTAAACTTGAGGTATCTTTCCTCCACAAGGCTAACATAGATGAAATCAGAGATCTCTTAATCTGATTTAGTCTCAATTCGCACACCGCAATGTTAATTAATAATCCAAAAGAGGTGTAACATCAACAAAGCAGCTCATAGTTAAGGTCTAGCCAATTAACATGCCAAAGATTATCATGATATAGGACATAATGACCAAATAGTTTATAGGACAGGGAAGTTTCAGGTATGCACATCAAGGCTTGTGATGTCTGATGAGTATTCGAGAAGAAAAAAAAGGTTTTGTCTATAGTTCTATTTTCCTTGTGTAAGTGGACTCAAGGAATCAAAATCAGAAGGTTACACAAATATCAGATAATACTCAAGGAATCCGCAAGCTTAAGGCCAACTGCTATATCTCTGACTAAATATTCATTATATAAAATGAGAACTAGTTGGATTTCAGTATGAATATCAGTCAACAAAGTATAGTCACAGCAATAAGTTGATTCAAAACCTTAAAAGAAAACTAAGAGGTAGAAAAAGGTTCTCTTTTGCAAATAGAACATCATGGCTCGTCAGTAAATATATGATATATAAATCATCCACACACAACAAAGGGGGCAATTCTAGTGATACTAACTGGCCAAGAATTAAGCTGCTGCCCTGATAACACCAAGATGGGTCGGTTCGGTTCATTCTTCATTCTCGTCATCTCTCTCTCTCTCTCTCTCTCTCTCTCTAACACACACACACACACACACACACAAAACAAAAAAAAAAAGGCACACAAACAGTCCTCATACATTTTGTCTCTAACTTATAGTATATGGAAACAAGCAGAATAAACTTCCTGCTTGACAAATTCTGCTGAATAAAGGAAGAAAGGATCTGTTAATCAACACATACCCTGAGTGGCGGAAAATGACTTGGCTCTGACGGTTTTGCTACATCCCATATACAAATATCACCTTCATCAGCACCAGAAGCAAGAAGGGTCGGAGAAAGAGAATTGAACTCCAGACCACGAACCTGAAC
This sequence comes from Petrea volubilis, assembly GCA_026212405.1. Lineage (NCBI taxonomy): Eukaryota > Viridiplantae > Streptophyta > Magnoliopsida > Lamiales > Verbenaceae > Petrea > Petrea volubilis. Next base: position 17,146 of record JAOWBU010000689.1, read on the forward strand.
CAAATATGATAAAACAAATAAACCCACAGTCTCATCAGTCGCATAATTAGGACAGTTTAGCTAAATCACATAGAGGATACGGAATACAGACAACAGAAGCTTACAGGTCCCTTGTGTCTTGAAAGATTCGTGACGAAAGCATTCTCACTTGTATCTGAACTCCTTTTACTGGCATCAGAACTGAAAGCAAGAAAAACATCATAAGAAAACAGTCATTAAATAAATGTCGAAAGACTAGAGCAGCTGCAGAATATTCAACTATAGCAAACCAAGGATGCAACTGAGATTGCAAAGTCCAATAAAAATAGAGAGAGTCCGTTGTCAAGAACACATGTGTTTTAATCCAGGATAAAAATACAAACACAAGTACATAACTACAGAATAGGTCAACCGAGAAAGAATAATGGAAATGAGAAGCAAAAATATATACATCCACAACAGTGGCCCATTAGAGCAGGTACAAAGCATCGTGAAAAGAAAATGCATGAACAAAAGCCATGCACTAAATAATACACATAAAAGTTAGAGTTAACCCAAGGCATACAACAAGAACTCAATCTTCATCCTATAAAAATCCAGTTTAACTTTAGACACATGCAAAAGAGTTTCTAGTTTCTAGCATTCAACCATTTTCACTCGTAAGAATTGGAACAATGTTAACAAAGAAAACCAAAAGGTTCAGATTTTAAGTTGACCAAAATAAATCTTTTAAGAAAGTCCATTCGTGCATTACTCCTCAGCCACATAAAGCACACTATGTTCGGCGGAAATCACATGTCATACCATATTTCCTGAAATAGATAACTATGTTATGCTACAAGTCTAAGTTTCAAAAAAAAACGGATGAGATTGGGTCCCCTCAAATCTAAACAATCATGTTTTTTTGAACATGAAGAAATAAAGAAGCCATTGCAATTGCTGGAAATACTAGGCCTACTAAATGCACAAAAATAGAGGGAAAATTGAAAGTTGTCATAAAATGGGTACCTTGATTTACTCAAAATAAATAAATATATATATATAGATATATATTTATATATATAATTAAAAGAAGGTGAACATCCTCAACCATTAATTGCAAGATAACAGGATTCCCTACATTCAATTTGTTTCAAATTAAACAAGCATATATGTAATTTTCATAAGTTATAAATACTGTTTAACAGAGAATTATCAAAGGACTATTTAAAAGTTCTCTATGCAGTAACATTCGAATTAGAATGACTTTTCATCGACATCAAGAACCAAATAATATTTGGGGAAATAAAATTTCCAATTTCACGACTTCAAAGAGCTATTTTAAAGATACGAGAACAGCATAATGTAAAGTAATACAAATATTGCTCTATTTGGACTCAAACTGGAGGTTGTGCCTTTCGCTCATTTAAGTCATTTCTGTATATTTTTTCTCACAGCCCTGGGGACGGCAGACAACAATTCAGCTAATTGTAGCTCAGAAGGGGTAGAATTGTAACAAAAAGGGCTAAGAGGAACCCTTGCCATGAAGTAACCGGGGGATATTTCAAGATTTGAGGATGGAAAATTAAATTACCACCCAAAGAAAACCAACAAATATAAATTAAAAGGAAAAAAATAAAAGCAGAAGCTAAAAAAGAAAATCAGGGACTTCCTTTCTTCAAATCACCCAACTTAAATCAACACAAAAACTCAGATATAATCAAATCAAACCAATTTATATGTACAGCAAACGGTTGACCAACTTAACAAAAACAAAAGTAATCACCAAATTTTCACAACTTTCCACATTCCGTTTTATGGAGGAGATGAGCAACATATAGATAATCAAAGCCCAGCTCGGTTGGGCATTTATACAATCAAATTTCATTAAATTTAGGCAATCACAGACCTCGATTAATTATCCGCAAGTTCTGAGTTCTCACTAATCAAAAATAACACTAATGACACAATCACCAAATTGCAGCCATTCAGCACTCAAAAACACAAATCATGCAGTCATCCGAAGAGAGAAAAAGAAAAGCATGCAATTGGCAATAAGGGAAACACAAAAGAAAAATCCACGCGACTAAAATTCACCAGATCAGCTTCTTAGGATTCCAAAGCCCAATGTTGCCATCAACAAGGCCACCAGCAATAAGACCCAGCGAAAACTCCTCGGAATTTGCGGGGCCCTTCTCCCAAGAAAGCCGATTAAAGCGTTCAGAGCTCGTCACAGAGCCCGCCAGGACCAGCTGCCGATCGTCGGACACGAAATCAAGCTCGAATATATCGAGATTGGCTGAGGAGCTGAATTGCAGATCCACCGCTCCCGCCATCGTCCCGGTAGCGATGTAAGCACCATCCGGCGAAAACGCCGTCGACGCCGATCTGTTCACCCCCTTTATACACCCCGCCATTACAAAAACCTACAAATCTATCAATCCAGATGTATCTATGTATTCAAACAGGGAATTTTACAAATACTGATTGGAGAATCGCGTGTGCAGATCTAGGTTTAAGGGAGAATTGGAAGTAGATCGAGAGAGAGATAGCGAGAGAGAGAGCGAGAGGAGTGAGAATTTTCTCTCTCTAGGGGTTTTCACAATTTCTTTGTTAATTTAGGTTTGAGTATGCATCTCTCTCCTTCCGTTACAGTTTCTTGGTTTGTCAGAGAGAGAGAGGGGGAGTGAGGGTTTTCATAAGAGGGTGGGGACATAATGGGAATTTAGGCACCCCTATGGGATTTGTCTGGCAAAACTACGTAGAATGAAATTAGCTACGCGACGGAATGACGAATTTGCCCCTCCCATGTTTCATTTTTTTTTTTTTTTTTTTGCCCTTTTTGTGCTGGTTTTTCCCCCCATGTAAGGATTTTTGTTGGTCCCCTGCTCTCCTGTTGGGGACTCGAACTAGCGATGTTCGCATATCACTTGAGTTTTTTTTTTTTTTCTCCTCTCTTCTCTTCTGATATTTATGGAATTAATAAAAATGATTTTTAATCGCCGAAATTTATTATTCATATAAAATTGATATTAAAATTTTTATAGTTATATCAAATTATTCCACAAATTTTAGGATAATTGACATTTTGCACCATTTATGTATTTGACATTTTGCAGCCTAAAATTACAAAAATGACATATAACACCATTGAAGTACGAATTTCTTGATAAAGTAAATGCCTTAGCTCGGTTTTTTTTTTTTTTTTGAATAAAATGTGTATTTATAAATTATTAAATCAAAAATTAAAGGATAAAATGATCCTTCCCATTCCTTATGAATAATTTCTGACTTTCTGTATAAACGAAAAAGGCTCTTTAATAAGTTCAACTTTTTTTATAAAGTTGTGAAAGGACATGCAAAAGTTTAATGCATTTTTAATACAATACGTTGGCTCGATTTTAATTTTAGAACACATAAGATTTGGGCTTGCAAATTAAGGATACATATTTTTAAAAAATTAGCAATTTTAGGATTTTGGCCAATTTTCGATCAATTTCGCTATAAAATAGCACATGTCGAGCACATGACCACCAAGTCAAACTTTTATTATCTAGTTGGCAAGACATTTTGATACATAAGAGTACATGTCATACATTAGGTGAATCGAAAGTGGAGGAAAACTCATTACTTTTTAGCTCCAAAATGCGGAATCCTATCATATAACCTTAACCAATACCCATTCACTAAAGTTTTATTAGGAAATAAGACAAAAAGAAGAAGGAGATGGCTTAGCAAGAAAGAGACATTGTCATTCAACTCCCAAGCAAGGACGCTTGTGTGCAACTGTGGAAAATTAGCACAAATGCGGACCTCTTGGACACCTGACGATCAATCCCATGAAAAGGTTTTATGGTTGTCCCAATTGGAATATGAGGGTGAGTTGCAATTTTTTCTTTTCTTTTTTTATTAGTTTCTTTCAAATTTTTGAAGACCCTCTCACAAAGAGCTAGAATTGTAATACTCCAATGTCCAAGAGGTCTGCATTTGTGCTTGTTTTCCACAGTCGCACATAAGCGTCCTTGCTCGGGAGTTGGATGACATTGTCTCTCTGTTGCTAAGCCTTCTTCTTTCTTGTCTTTTTTCCTAATAAAACTTTGGTGAAATGGGTATTGGTTAAGGTTATATGATAAAGTTTTAGCATTTTGAAGGGAAAAAGTAATGAGTATCCCTCCACTTATGATCCACCTAAAGTATAACATGTACTCTTATGTGTCAAAATGTCATGCCAACTAGACAATAAAAGTCTAACTTGGTGGTCACATGCTCGGCATGTGTCATTTTTTGGCAAAATTGACTGAAAAGCCAAATACCTAAAATTGCTAATTTTTCAAAAATATGTGTACCTAAATTGCCAATCCAAATTTTAAGTGTCCTAAAATTGAGATTGGACCAACTTATTGTACTAAAATTGCATTTGTCCCTTTTTTTTGATTGGGTGCGCAAATATAAATATGGTAAAATAGTATATTACAAATTCTATTGTTCACACAAAATTTCGAGTTTGTAAATATAAATTACAAGACAAGAAAAAGGTAACAAATATTTGAAAAGAATAAGAATTAGTGGAAAATAATCCCTAAAAGATTAATCTTCTGATTCTTTCTCTGAATTTGGCTTGAAGCCTTAAAATGCGATTCGTGGGCCGAGTAGCTTGGTTACGAATCAAACGCCGTGAATTTCAATGAACGCCACGAAAAATGCCTTGAACATCGTGGACTTAACTTGAATTTAATTTGAAGAAAAACGCCGATTTGCCGGTTTGACACCTTGATTGCAGATCAAATGCCTTATCCGGATGATTTTTGCGAATAACGCCTTGAACGTTGCCTTAATCACCGTGGATTTGAGTTGGAAGAAACGCCAAAACGTGGGGCTAATATCTTGATCTTGAATTGAACGCCTTGATTTGATGACTTTTGGGAAGAACGCCTGGAATTTCGCCTTTGATCTTTACGAATCGTCTTGAACTTGTCTTGAGAGAACTTCGGGATCTTCTTGGCTTCTCGTGCTCTTGATAACTTCTTGATGTACCTTTTGAGCTCCAAATGACCCATATTTTATAGATGTTTATGCAGGGTTTTTATTAGGGATGGCAACGGGTCAGGTCTGGTACCGGGTTTGGCCAAATCCGAGACTCGACCCGCGAGGTTTTTCTGGACCCGGGACCCGTCCCGAACCCGGCTTGGACCCGAACCCGACGGGTTGGACCCGTTGAACCCGCCGGGTTCCGAAATCCCTCCCAACCTGCCCCACGTACCCGCCAAACCCGACCCGCAAACCCGCTTCAATAATTAAAATTTTTATTTTAAATTTTTTTTTAAACAATAATTTTGAATTGTACAAGAAACTTAATAATTGAAAATATTCAAATTGTACATAAAACTTAATAAAACATATTCAAGTGAAATAATAATACTCAAATTTAAATGTCCAACCATAAGGAAAAATTACCATAATCATAACTATAAAGCCTAATAAAATATGTTCAAGTGAAACATTTATATATTATAAATATATATAATATATATTATAAATATATATTATTTATAAATTAATTTCTTTAATTTTATTTATTTATATATTATAAATATATATAATATATAATACATATATATACGGGTCGGGTTCGGGCCGGATCTCAGTGGACCCGAGACCCAACCCGAACCCGAGCGGGTCCAAAATTTTGGACCCGCGACCCGCCCCAAGACCCGTTTAAACGGGTCTAAACCCGTCCTAGCGGGTCGGGTCCGGGTCGGGTTCGGGCCAAACCCGGACCCATTGCCATCCCTAGTTTTTATATTACTAACAACTTCTTCGATATTTATCTCTTTAATATAAATTATTTTTAAAGAGAAAAATATCATTTACGTGTCATTATTTGATTAGTCCACGCGACCAAATGCGCCACTTGTCACCATTTGATTGGTTTTGGGCTTTCGAGCTGCATGACTTAATTTAATTGGCCGAACACCTCATATTGATACTTGACGACCTTTGATTCATTGGTAAAATAAATATTAAAATATTAATTAAAATTAATTATTTAATATTGAAATTAAATTTAGAGTATTCCAAAATATAAAATAAAAAATTTAATTAATATTTAATATTTTAATTTACACTTGCTAATTTTTTTATTAGACGAAATTTAGTTGTCAACACCTATCATACGCTAAAATTTTATATTGCATTTTCGAGTGACTTTCAGCTAAAGTGCTACAAGAAACAAAATATTTTTATTATATGATTCTTTTCTTTTTTACATAAAGAAATTTGATATCTTCTTCTTTTATGGCTTTAATTATATGATATGTCCTAATATCGTTATCTTCTTAAGTATGACATTCTACATTATGATCTTTAATTCTCTTTCATAATGCTGTGTGTTCTACCTCTTTTACTATATAACTATTTTACCCTTTATTTTATAGTTTAATATTGGAATAATTGAAAAAATAAAAAACAAATGATTTCATTTGATCACCAAAAGTCTCCTCATGGTTTTAAAATATGCAAAAAGTCCCCATATTATGAAAAATCCAGCACATTCTTCCCTTTCACTAATCCAAATTTAAAGATGTTAGATTTATGTTGGAATGTTCATTATACCCCTATTATTAGAAATCGCTAAATCTTAATTTAGAAATGAATAGTCCAAATTAATTTTCAATATAAAATTGCAATATTTAAGTAAATTATAAATCAAACATATGTAATATATAAAAAAATATAGATTATATATATACATATATACAATCACACCACACGACACACACACACACACATAGACCCACATAGAAACACACACGCACAGATGGTGATGAAAAAAGACGGTGGTGAGGAAAAAAGAGATGGAAAAAAAAAAGAAATAAAAAAAAGGTTGGGCTTTTCTTACAAATCTCAGACAAATTTGTCCAAATTCCAACAATAACTATAAGGGTTTGGATAGTGAGATTCTTACCAATTTATGTTGAATTTGTTTAAAATTAAAAAATAATTGACTCAAATAATGGTTTGCGGTTGAGATCTAAACATGGGGGTTGAGGGCGCCGACGTGATGGTGTGGGGATGTTTGCACTAGCGTGGTGGCGGCGGCACTGGAGCGAAGATGGCAGCGTGGGGTGGTGGTGGAGAAAGAAGATGAAGATGAAGATGAAGATGAAATTGGGGTGAAATGGGCCGGGGGAGAAAGGGGAAGGAAAAAAAAATGATGTAGGATTTTTTAATAAAAACTAATATTTTAAAAATCAAAAGGAAAAGGGGAATATTTGTCCATTCATAGGTGGACAAGATGCCAAAACACTTGGAATTCGTATTGGGACTGTAGTCCAGTAATAGAGGTTCGAATTCGGATGAATGTGTGTGTATATGTGGTGTTTTGATTGATATTTATAGGGTCCTAAGTTGATTGTATCAGAAAAAAATATACGAAAAAAAAAACAATCGCTGTGAATTCTAGGTAACGGTTTTTTTTTGATAAGGTATCTCAAAACATGGAGGGTTTTGTATATATTTAAACTATGAGGGGGCTTTCAACAATAAAACGAAACCACAGGGGTGTTTTATGCACTTTTCTCTTTAATGTTTTTAACATACAATTTTTTGTTGAAAAGAGACCAGGGTTGCATTTAGTATTTGGAGTTTGCAATATGCCATTTCCATCATTTTAGGATTTAAAGTGTCAAATGGGTCTAATTCAAGAGTGTAAATACGCAATTGCCCCTAATTTTGATATAATTGTCAAGTTAGTACAGAACTAATAAAAGCCATTAAATATTGTTAGAAGGAAATATAAAATTACTAAAAGCTCCTAAGATAAACTCATATATTTAATAAATTCATGATTTTTTTTCAACCTCAAAAATATATGGGTCATATTCTAATATATAAAGTA